>LPNX010167085.1:170557-364145 GCA_001517045.1 Pseudotsuga menziesii | reverse complement strand
TGTTTTAATTTCTTTCAAATTGTAATTATATTTGTTTTATCATATATTTTTATAGCAAAATTATCCTATTGCTATATATTTTCAATCTCTTCTTAGGAGGGTACTAAGCAACTTTGTTGCTTATTCCACTTGTTTTAATATGGTTTTGGGTTTTGACATGGTTATTGGGTTATTTTATGTGTTTTGTAATATGGTTTTGGGTTTTGACATGGTTATTTTACCCTCTTGTTTTAATATGGTTTTGGGTTTTGACATGGTTATTGGGTTATTTTATGTGTTTTGTAATATGGTTTTGGGTTTTGACATGGTTATTTTACCCTCTTGTTTTAATATGGTTTTGGGTGGTTTTGGGTTTTGACATGGTTATTGGGTTATTTTATGTGTTTTGTAATATGGTTTTGGGTTTTGACATGGTTATTTTACCCTCTTGTTTTAATATGGTTTTGGGTTTTGACATGGTTATTGGGTTATTTTATGTGTTTTGTAATATGGTTTTGGGTTTTGACATGGTTATTTTACCCTCACAGGAATATCAGGCTTATCTACATATTGGGTTTTGACATGGTTATTTTACCCTCACAGGAATATCAGGCTTATCTACATAAAGATATCTTATGTGTTTTGTAATATGGTTTTGGGCTTTGACATGGTTATTTTACCCTCACAGGAATATTCGGCTTATGTAGTGAATATGAGGCTTATCTACATAAGGTTATTTTATGGGTTAGAACATGTAATTTTTTTAATATAAGGCCAAAAACTAGTTCTAATCTACCAATGTGGGAGACATCCCTCACTACCAAAATAAAAACGCAGAGAAAAGAGCTCACAGGTGTCGAGGTAAGTCAGAGTGCAGGTGGAAAGTGTGCTAACAAATGTCGAAGCAACCATCCCAGGGAGCTACAAGCCAAAACAATATTTTTAATGATAGTGTCAAGGGATTATGCGTGTATCCTTAACGTGTCTGTAATGAATAAATCAATAGTGTAAAGCGCTTCCAAATGAAATCGCAACGCTATAAATCAAAGTTTTTTTTACCACATAGGCATTTCTCGTGGAAAAAGTTTGTGTTGCTTAGAGGAAATGGCAAAATTTCAGTGGTAATATGAAAAATGGTAGAAGAGGCTGAAACAAGTCGCTTTGAATATGTAGGAGGTCATTATGATGAGAAATTGAAGCCCTTGTTTTCTTGTTTTATTTTTAATGTTGTTTATTGTGCTCAATGATTTTCTTGTTTTAATTTTAATATTGTTTATTGTGCTCAATGATGGATTTAGGTGCACGGTTTTATCCAGTTGCAAATAATTAGTTTGTTATACATACTCACTACGATTCCAGGTGAATTACATGAATCCAATGGAGATATAGTTAACATGCAGATTTCAGAGCAAGGGTTCCTCTTTGATGATGAGACTGAAACTGAATTTGGTTTTGTTTTCTTATCCTTGTATATATAGTATTGATATTTGATGACACTTTTAGATTAAGGAAAGAATTATATGTAGATAAAAAAATGTTGGAGATGCATTTGTTGGTGAAATATTTAGTATACAAATACATCATTTTCAGGGTATATGCAAACAAACAGAGGAATGCATGGCTACTAATGGCTTGCACCATCAATTTAAAGTCCAAATCATCGAGGAAGTTCTCATACATAGATCTCCAAAGAGAGCGGCAGGAAAATATAAATGGTAAACATATGAGAATCTCTTTGATCGGGTGTTGAAGGTAGGATATGCTATGCATGCATGTGGGATTGAGTTGTTTGGATGTTGTGGGAATTATGGAGTAAATTTTACTGAATGGATTATAGTGATGGATGCATGGTGATATCAACATTTTATTTGTTCGAGATATCAAAAACCCCAATTTATTCAAGTCTATACAAAATGGTCCTAGACAGCTAGAGTTTTTACTCTCTTTTTCAAGTATTACTGGTGATCAAGGGTAAGAAGCTACCAGGTTGGGAATATGATCATACTTCTAGAAGATGTTTCTAAACCTAGCAAAATAAAATCCTACATAACTCTAACCACCCATGCCTAAAGACATTTCTAAAATTATATACATAAAGAAACCAGTAGTTAAACAATAGTTAAAGGACACAGTTGGTCCATTAGCTCGTGAATCCAAATCAAGAGATGGAAGTATATCATCTTTGAATGATTATTTCCAAATTTCTAGGGATGTGATCATCCTTATCTAAAATAAGTTCCAGCAGCTAAGCATCCCTATATTTTCAATGAGCTGGTGAGGCATATGGCAGACAAAAGGTTAACACCTGTCATCAATTGAGCATGCTTTTAATATCAAAATAAACAGATCTACATATTAAGCAGAGGATCATCCCAAATCCCATGCATTTGATTCCCAAATCTCCAATATTTGAGGCACATTGCAACTATCTGTAGATTTATTTTAGTTTTTGAGATTATTAGTTAACATTAGGTTCCTTAAAATTAGTAAGTAGTTGGGATCCTAAATGGGTCTATTTAAACTATTATTTGTAATAGAACAAGGGTTGTATTTAGAGAGAAAATACTACCATATATTTTAATTCCATATTTTGATATTAATAAAAGTTGTTGAGAGAAAAAGTTCAGAGCTTTTCTTGATAGAGATTCATGTGCCACTATTTTCTTCAGTCTGTAAATCTTCTTATGTGAATGTGTTTCTCGTATCTTTATTTTTTATGTTTTTCCCTCATGTTTGAATGAAAATAAATGAGTTTGAATTCATTAAATATGATTTGGTTCATTAGATTCAAACATTAATACGTTTTCCTCTAAAGTTAATGCAAACTTTGTCCCATCTTGATTCTCTGTGTTAATGAACTATTTTCTTTAAGTCTTCCATTATATTGCAACTACAAAATGTCTGAATAAATGTTTTATATCTTTCCTCTATGAATGATTTATTCTACCACAGGTCTCTGACAGCTTGAAAGTAATTGTTTGTTGACTCCATGCCCAATGGTTATATCCTTTGATTCAACCACTTCACTTAAATTATGTTGTTACTAAAGATCTATCCATTGTTTTGAAAGTGTGAACTATTGTTAAGTGACCATAGGAAAACATGTTCTTTAACGAAGCCCCCTTTGGATTGAAAGGGATAGATTTTAATTCTAAATATTGGTTTGAGGTTACCTTGGTATTTTGTTTCCACAGCCAAAGAAAATTTATGAGTGATAAGACTATGAATGGGGTAGGAAATGGGTCATGTAAGCAAGCATCATTTAATTTGTCCAGATCTACATGAATTTTGATTCCACCAATTTTCTTATCTTTCAACACCATCAAAATGATCCATCCTGATTCTTTGACAGGTTCAAATAATCTCATCTTCCAACATCGTATATATTTCTTATCTTACTTTCTTCTTATATAACAGGTTCAATTGCTACAGTCTATGCTTTATTGTATTAACATCTGACTTCAAAGGGATACTCATTTCTCCTAACTCCCCATCAATCCCTTTCATTTCTGATAATGTGGTTGGAAAAAGGTTGTACTCACACTATAAATAGACAAGCTTCTCGATTGTTTTCTTTAAGTCTTCCATTATACTACACTACAAATTGTCCAAAGAAATGTTGTATATCTTTCCTTTGTGAATGAATTATTCTACCACCATTCTTTGGAAGCTTGAAATTAATTTTTTATTAACCCCATGCCCAATGGTTATATTTTTTGATTCAACCAATTCACTTAAATCCTTCTATTACTAAAGATCTAGCCATTTTTTTGAATGTGTGAATTGTTGTTAAGTGACTATAGGACAACAGATTCATTAAGGGAGCCCCCTTTGGATTGAAAGGGCTAGAATTTAATCCTAAAGATTGGTTTGAGGTTACCTTGGGATTTTTATTCCATAAACAAAGAAATTTTCTAAGTGATAACATCTTGGCTTCGTTGCTAGGGACCAAAAGGTTCATTTTCCATGGAAGAAAATGACAATGTTCCAGTTTTGATTTTTGATGGTGAAGAGAAGTCAAACACAAGAAGGTTGTACAATCATTCACTTGGTGACTCTATTGTAAACATAATATATAATTCAAATATTTAATGGTGAATCTATTATCCAAAGAATCTGAATCTTAAAGAATTTCTTGATGACTCCATTGGTTTCCAAAGATGGACTCCATAGAAGCTCATAGATATGAAAGGTATGCTCCTATGAAGCATTCACATATTCTTGGTTTTCCAAATTGTATGAGTTGTATAGATTGGAAATCATATCAGCCAAAATTCAAAGATGAGAAAGAAAATGATGCTACTTTGCATCTAATCAAATTTCATATCCATATATATATCTAGGAGTGGAGTTGAAATTCATGAAGATTGCATTATGAAAATGCTCATATCTACTTTGGAAGGAAGGGAAAGATCACAGTATGAAAGGTTAAGACCTGCTAGTCAATATTCCTTGGAATATTTTCTTCAACATTCTATGAAAATTATAAGGAAAGTTACTCATTTTTATCGCTATTTGAAAATTATTTTCAAGTCAAATTTGAAATTTTTATGCAATAGGTGGAAAATGAATTTTGTGACGAAGATTTGATGGATGAAGAAATCAAATAATTTTTCGAAGATAATTTTCAACATCAAGGGGAAATAGTAGAGGATAGCTATCATCATACTCAAGAAAATATTCAACAAATAGTATTTTCTTCTTTGGTTGTAGATGAAGGAAATGAGGAGCTTAATTTTAAAATTGGCATACTCTTATGCCTAAAAATGATGAGGAAATTCATTAGGCTCTAGAAGTTTCAAAGGAACAAGAGAGGGACATTAATAGTTTATTAAATTTTGAATTAAGTCAATCTCTTCCTTAGTCATTTTTTCAAGAAAACTGTGAAAAGATAATATCTATACATTTAGAGGTTAATGAAGACAATGAGGAAGACATTGTTTTTCTTGATTCCTTTGAAAACCAAAATGACATTTCTATTGGAGTACATGGAGGATCATTTTAAAATATTCCTCAGACACATGTTGTGGCTCTTTCATTTGAAACTCTTCATGAAAATGTAGTCTTTCCGTGATGTGGATGATATGAATAAGAATACTACCAAGCAAGTTGTGGATTTTTTATTTAAGCAAATTCAGCTTAGTGGCATAGAATAGGAAAAAAATTATGTGAAGAAACTCTTTGTTATTATATTTTTATCATTTAAGCAATATGATATTAGGATCTTATCTGAGAGAATAACATGCACAGCCGTCAATCACAAGAGACAAGAGACACAAATATTTTCCTCTGGGAAACCATAAAGGAGAAAACCCCACAACTTCCTCAAAGATAGAATGAGCACCAATAGCAGTAGTAAAACCCAAAGATAGAAAAGATGATCTCCAATAGCTGTTCTCTCTCACACTTGAGAGAGCTTCTCCTCTCTCACTCATGTGCCTCGGTGAGTGAGTGTGTATGATAAATAGAGAGGCTCACTCTCTATTTATATTATTTCGTTCACTTAATTTCCACTCCAACAAGTCAGCCTCACTTAACAATTACTTACCAGGGCTGAATTCTCTAGGAGAGTCTAATAGCCCTAGTTCCCCACAACTATGGGGACTTTGCCCTTTGATTAACAAAGAGGGTTAAGCTTAACTCAATTACGGAGACTATTGCCCTGACTTACAATGGAGGGTTAACCTCAATGACTTTACATGACTTGTTTACATTACAGATACTTCCCCATAGGAACATTGGGGTACAATACACAAGATATACAAATGAATACATTCTGAAGTTACAAATACATCAACACTCCCTCTTAACTAGGAAGGTATTCTCTCGACACAATTTATCAACACAAGTCTTCTTCTCTATATCATCTGGATCATCATCAAGTCATCTTCTTCTTCAAGTCATCTTCATCACTGGATCATCATCAATTCTGGATCATTACTTGATCTGGAGAATCACTGGATCATCATCAAGTCTGGATCATCGCTTGATCTGGAGCATCACTGGATCATCATTAAGTCTAGATCATCATCAAGTGTGGATCATCACTTGATCTGGAGCATCACTAGATCATCATCAAGTCTAGATCATCACTTGATCTGGATCATCATCAAGTCTAGATCATCACTTGATCTAGATCATTACTAGATCATCATCGAGTCTGGATCATTACTTGATCTGGATCATCACTGCTGGATCATCACTGTTGGATCATCACTACTAGATCATCATCAAGTCTGGATCATCACTTGATTTGGATAATTACCGGATCATCATTAAGACTGGATCATTACTGGATCTGGATCATCACTAGATCATCACTACTGGGTCATCATCAACATCATTACTTTTGCTATCTCGATCAAATGGTTCTATCTCTCAATTATTCTCGTCATAGGAATTTCTACATAGCCAGCCCTTTTTCATGTTGGTTGTAGGCCTAGCCTCTATGTTGGTCTTCATCGTCTTCAGCACTTATATCTTACCATGGAATGAACCATGTCAGAAAGGCCCACCTAGAACTTACATCTGACCATGGGAGGAACACATCCAAGAACCATGTCAGAAAGGAACGCCCAACACTTACATCTGACCATGGGAGGAACACATCCAAAACCCATGTCAGAAAGGCCCGTCACTCACATCCAACCTCATCTTGTTAGAAAGGCTCTGCACTTACATCCAACCTCATCTTGTTAGAAAGGCTCTACACTTACATCCGATCATGTGGGAACACATCCCACAATCACATCAAAATGGATCTGCACTTATATCTGATCATGTGGGAACACATCCCGCAATCACATCAGAATGCCTCTGCACTGATCATGTGGGAACACATCCCACAATCACATCAGAATGCCTCTGCACTTACATTTGACCATGGAAGGAACCAATCCTCTCACCATGTCAGAAGGGCTCACGGACTCATCACTTCCCCTTGGAAGGAACCTCCATCTAGAGAACACCAAGCTTCTCCCTAAAGTACTCGAACTTCACTCTGGCCATTTATAGCATAGAATCACATCAGGGTTGATTACGTCCAAGGATAACCTATGAGCTTCACCAGGACCGATTACATCTGAGGACAACCTACAGGACCATTTACGTCTGAGAAACCTACGAGCTTCACCAAGATTTATGCTCAGACAACCTGTCTCACCAACTATGCTAGAACTCCCTCTTTCGAGAGATCTGGATCTGGATCACAAACTAGAGCTTCACTGCTCCTCTCTGCATCATACAAAAATGCAAGTCATATCAATAACATCAAATAGTTGTTTTCAAAAGAAACATACTACCTCCCAAATAGCAAGTGGAAACATGTTTTGCCTCGGTTGTACTCAACACCATGCAGGACTCCATCCTGCCAAACCAAGAGATCACACCTGATCTCATACTGAAGTAGCACCTCGAAGTGCTCTTCCTATCAATGGCACTGCCTGCCCAATACAAATCCACATAACCCTCCAAGTTAATCTTCTGATTCGTATCATACTTGAGCCCATACTCAACTGTACCCTTCAGGTACCTCACGACATGCTTTGAAACCATCATGTGAACATGTCTCAATGTGTTCACAGCAAAGCAAATATCTGGTCTCATATTCGTCAGGTATAGTAAGGAAAAAATCATCTGATGATACATCGTGGCATCAACCATCTCGGATGAAGCAAAACTCAATAGCTTCAGGTTTGATGCCATAGGTGTGGTCATGGCCTTGTAGTATGTCATCCTGAATCTCTTCAGGATATCTACTACATACTTCCCTTGTCCTAGGGATATTCCATTTACATTCTGCCACACCTCCATGCCTAGAAACTAGTGCATCATATCCAAGTCCTTCATCTCGAACTCGGTAGCAAGTCTCCTTCTTGCAACTTTAATGAGTTCCTCTTTTTTGTTAGGAACAATTCATCGACATATAACAGGAGCATCACTAGTCTTCCACCTTCAACCTTGAAGAAAAGCTTGGAATCTGCTTTACTCTTAGTAAAGACTAGAGTCATCAGTAAGCTATCCATCATGTCATACCATGTCGAACCTCGGGATCTTCTATAGTCACTCCCTCTGAAGCAGAGCATCATTCTCCCTCTTCCTTTCGTACTCTATGTACTGAAACATTCTCTACCAGAGTGACAAGTAGCTTTCTCTGCTACTAATATTCTATGTATCCATCGAAGTTCACTGGATACCAAGGTCCTCTATCTTGAACCTTTTCAAAATTTCTTCTTGCACCCATATGTGAGCTTGTCATCCTCTATAGGCTTTCATCTGCAACCATGTAGCAAAGGTTAAGATATTCATCAAGCTCCTCATGTATGTGGTTATCCCATGGGTGTCTTCTGAGTTCGTACAAGGTCTTCTTTAATTTTCACACATGAGTCTTCCTGTCATGTGCCTCAACTCCCATTGGATGCAAATGTCTCTTCACAGTCTATTTGTCACGTCCCCATCCCTCGAACCAGCGAAGAGGACGCGACGAACACCACATACAGCTGGGCATACAGCCCCATGAACATAAACAGGGATAAATCAATGCTGAAATGATAGCTTAAACACAATGCATAACAGGAATGCTAAGCATACAAGCATACACAGGTGTATATTTCATCAAAGCATTCAGTGGAAGCAAACACACATACATTCCTACAATTCCAGCATCCCACTTGTTCATTATTATTCATTTAACATCAATATAATTGCAAAGATGAAGTAACCAACATCACTTATCTTTCAGCGAAGAACTTGTCCGCAACCAGCTATGTCGCTGCAACGTTCCACCCAACCATAGGCCAACGTGCTCATCAATCTCTCAGCAACGCTGCCACCCCCGAGCTGGGCATGATTCCTCAAGGACTAAGGGTCAATTGCAGGCTTACTCATAGCCAAGGGGACACAAAACAGCCAAACCAAACACAGCTGGGTTTAACAGGCCTTCAACAAGGGGCCAAGCCAGCACAGTCCGAAGACCAACCACTGCATACCCGCAGCAATCAAACCCTTCACAGCCCTGTGAAGAAAGTAAAAAAACCAGGGATAATCCCAACAGAAGGTGAGCACCGCTCAAGCCCACAAGGAAACACGGAGTTGTTCTTGGCCTTAGCGTGGCCAAAACAACTCAGCAACAACACCCGGACCAAGGTACTTCAGCAACCTAAACTCACCATGGAAATGATGGAAACCATCCACAGCCCACAGTAGATAAGAAATAGAACTCCCAGCATAGCTATGGGAGACTCAACGCAGACCACAGCAGAAAAATGGCTCACCACAAATACCCAGTGGCCCAAAACGCAGTTGGACACCACATCCAACAAAACGTGGGGAAGACAACACCCCCCAAAACACAATCAGTGAACACGGCTCACAACATGGGGAAAAACGACCCTAACCAGTCATGGAAGGGCAACCACAACCCAAATCGCGGGTTACACAACAGCAGGGAAGAAATCGTGGGTTAAATCCACGGTCATTTACATACCAGCAAAAATCGAGCCTCATGAGGCCGTTTCACCTGCTCGCTGCATGCACAACCAAGAAGGTCCGTGACTGGTGCGTGAGAAAGACAGAACCGACTTCGACAGGAGGATGGACAGCTCCGCCAGCGCGTGCGGTCGAACAGACAACCAAACAGTGAGCGGATGAGGAAGCCGAACCTTCTCTGCGTGAGAATGATCTTTCTCCGCGTGAGGGTGAGCAACAGAACGTGAGGAGCCACCATCCATGGGGAGAAATGGAGACCGGCGTGAGAGAAACGAAGGTTCTCCACTGGGCATGCGTACCGTCCAAACTGACAGCAGCCTGCCAAAACTGGCGCTTCCCCATGCCCACATTTTCTCATGCAATAACTGCCCCCAACTAACAAAATCAAGACATTGAAGAGGTTGGTGAACAAGAAAGGTGGCAAACACACAAAGGTGATAAAACATGGGTTTTTCCCATAAACCAAGGTTTGACATCCCCACCCCTTATCCTTTGGAACCATGCCCTTTTCATTCCACGTTGCACTGCCATAGCTGGTTGTGGTTTTAGTTTTAATTGATGTGCGTATTTACATGATGCCACATTATAATGTGCCGGATAGCACGATAAACCATTGGCAACTATCCCCATTGCCGAAACACACACACAACGAAATCGATGGTGGGGCTTTTGCCTTGAGCTCCTCACCACGATTAATTACAATATATACATCATGCAAACGGGGTCAAAACCGGGGACGTGACACTATTCCTTCTTTCTGTGAGAAGCCTCGTGCTATGAATTCTACCTTGTATCCCACAATGTTGTCATCTACTGCATGCTGGATCTTGTAGATTCATATGGAAGATACTACAAAGTTCCCTTCAGGTCGCGATGCCGCATCCTAGACATCATTCTTCTTGAACTGGTATTCTCCTTCCCTTTCTTCTTGGCTACTTCTTCATAGCTGGAAGGCTCTGCATTAATGATGTTGCTCAACAGTGTCGCATAACTGCACTTTGTCTAATATTTCTTCTTTCTTTGAAAGTATCGTCATATTATTCTTCATCTTGGATTCTTTATTGAACTGTCATCACTTGTTCTTCGGAACAAGTCTCATCCTTCTTTTCTTGTAGGTGATTGTACGTGATCTTTCCTACAAGTCAAATGCATTAGTTGTATGGTTAGAAACATTTCATAAGGTATGTTCATAATGAAACATTCTTTTGCATAAAGATATAATAAGGCAACTATTTTAGCCAATACAACATTCATCCATATGTCAGAAAAACTTTCTAGATGCCTTCCATCTCTACCAGGACAACATTGAGATTGTGCACTAATCCAATATGTCAGCAAAGAGGTTTCATTCTAGATAAGTAGCAATCGAGAGTTGTATAACACCATGAGCTACTTACCTATCACATGCATATTAGTAGTATACTGTCATTAATGCAAACATCCTATCATGCATAACACATCAACTGAATATAAACAAAATCATAACAAAACAATTTCATGAAATGACAATTGAATACTTATCTTTATTTGTTCCGTGGGTAGACTCCTTCTTGATCCTTCAGCTTCATCATATTCTTCATTCATCATTTCTTATCCAAATGATAAGATGGATAAGAGGTTCTTCAAGAGTTGAGTCCTTCGTATTCTTCATCACTTGAGGGATCTTCTTTGGATGGTGAGAGCTTGATCTTCAGTTGCCCCCATCTTCTCTTCTCTTATTATGAGTCGAGCTTCATCTTGTGTGTACTCTTTGCAGAGTCCGCTGAAAGTAATCACTTCCTTCTAGCACACATTCCTCGAATGAATGAATCCCATGATCCTGGGAGGTCATTCAAGGTGGTTATCACAACTTTTGCATTCTCCACTTCTTCTTCTACTGCTTAAAGTTGTTCTTTGATTTGAGAGACCCTTGTAAAGTATGACTGGATGATCTCTGCATTCTGGATCTTCACATTCTTCAACTGTTTTATCAAAGTCATCTTTTGATTTATGTTCTTCCCTTTAAATAGCTTGGTCAAGGAATCAAACATCTCTTTAGATGTCTTTAGGGAAGAAACGTGTGGTATAAGGTGATCCTTGATTGAATCAACAATGATCTTCTTATCCTTAACCAAGTTCTTCTTATGTAAGGCTTTTAACCTCATCTCCCTCTGAAACTGGAACCTCTCTACTTATGTAGGTATCCAATTAATTTCCTTCAAAAACTAGTGAGATCCTATACTTCCATGCTTGGAAGTTGTCATCCTCACCAATTTTTTCATCAAACTAGTGTGATTAGTCATTTTGAAATGAGAACCTCAACTGTAAATAGCAAAAGATTAGATCTTACCAATTTGAGGTGTCCATCCTGGTTTTGGAGCTGGTTGATCTAGGGTTTGTCAGAGAAACCCTAATTTTCAAAAATTGGAATCTTTCAGATCTGATTGGATAGAAAGATAGACATCTTCAAGGTGAGCTATCTAATGTACTCCTTTTCTGAAAACAGTGGAGGGAAGCTCCCAGACCAGGGAGCCCTAGTTTACTAATTTCTTCTGCAGAAATTCCTTATACTATTTATACACTATCTCTGAAATTACTACTCCTATGTGTCTGCAATTTTGTATTGAGGTAACCTCGTCTGTCCTTGTTGCAACACCATAGGTTTCATCAGAATAGGTTTCCCCAATTGGGACTTATGATAGTTTTCCCAAGGTGACTTGTTTAAGGATTGTTCATCATAGCGAACTTGTAGGGACTTCCACATGTCACTGTTTGATCATCAGGGCATGAAAATTTTACCACATAAAGTACAGTCCATGCCCTATCTGGAACACCTTGCGAAATTCCATTTGGACCTTTGTATCCCGAGATATATCAATTCTCCCTAGGTGTCATGTTTAGGGATGAATCTTGGAAGAGGCTGGAACCCTGAATTGGAGGAATCATATCTCCCAGAATATAGTGAATCTGAGGCTGAAATGTTTACCTAGTGTACATAAGGAATTTATCTTCGAACTGTGAAAGTTTCAGCTCCTGAGCCTTCCCCAATCTCGAGATATAGAGAATCTACCAAAACTACTAGTTTTAGTATTTTAGGGTTTTTTCGGCTCGGGGTCAAATTAGGGTTTGAATTTCCTAGAGTTTTACCCAACCAAAAATCTCGACCCAGGTCTCTAAAATTTGATTTTGAGGAGGAGAGAAATCCTAGCCTATGCTCACTCAAAAATTTCTCTTCAATGAAAAGCCCTAATTTCCCGTAGCACAAACTGAAAATGCCCGGAGTCAAATTCTACTTCGACAGAAAGATGTACCCTTCAATGGAGGTTCAGCCTAGCCTTCTTTTGCTGATGGATTGTGGAGAGAGACCAAAAAATTAAGAATCCATAGCTTCTGCAGTCGCACAGTTTCTTCTTCTCAGGTTAGCTCTGATACCATGTTAGATTTTTATCATTTAAGCAATATGATCTTAGGATCTTATCTAAGAGAATAACATGCATAGCAATCAATCACAAGAGACAAGGGACACACTAAGATTTTCTTCGGGGAAACCATAAAAGAGAAAACCCCACAACTTCTTCAGAGATAGAATGAGCACCAATAGCAACAGTAAAACCCAAAGATAGAAAAGACGATCTCCAACAGCTGTTCTCTCTCTCTCACTTGAGAGAGCTTCTCCTCTCTCACTCATGCGCCCCAGTGAGTGAGTGTGTGTGCTAAATAGAGAGGCTCACTCTTTATTTATATTCTTTCGTTCACTTAATGTCCACTCCAACAAGTCAGCCTCACTTAACAATTACTTACTAGGGCCGACTTCTCTAAGAGAGTCTAGTAACCCTAGTGCCCCAAAACTATGGGGACTTTGCCCTCCGATCAACAAGGAGGGTTAACCTTAACTCAATTGTGAGGACTATTGCCCCGACTTATAATGGAGGGTTAACCTCAATGACTTTACATGACTTGTTTACATTACAGATACTTCTCGATAGGAACATCGGGGTACAATAAATAAGGTATACAAATGAATACATTCCGAAGATACAAATACATCAACATTTGTACTAATAATCAAGAAAAGGTAGCAATCCATGCTTTTGAAGACCCTTTTTCTAGTAAGATGAAATCATCAAGGAAAGAGAATTTTGCAGAATTCATGGATACAAGAATTAGTTTTAGATGGTGGGTCGAATTGTCACATTTACAATTTTTATTTTTGTTTGAGTAGATTCCAAGCATAGAACAATCAAGTAGCCATTTGATTGATTGGATCTTTCATATCACTTGATCCAATAATTGTGTTCATCAGACGAGGATAGGATGGACTGTGTGTAATAAGCTTGAAAATAAAGCATTCTTTTCAGTTTGGTATGCAATTTCAGTTTTATTTTAGGAATGAGCAGTTTGGTTCTATTTTCAATTTCTAGCTTGTACAAAGGATGCAATAGTTTTAATTTAAATTTGGTCTAATAAAATAACTAGAAAAGAGTAGGTATAGGTTGCTAGTTTCAGTAGTGATCTTGCAATGAGTTGCAAATTTTTAGATTTTGGATTGGTTTGAATGGATTAAAACACTTGGTCTTTGTTCCCTCATAGGGAAAATAGAATCCCCATTGGAACCAATGTTAGCAAATGTAATTTTTTGTAATATTTCCCAAAATATTTGGATCCTCAAGAAAAATTTGGGTTTTGACAAGGCCATTTTATGCCTCATCCACAGTCAAAGTTATTTTCTCGGGTTTTGACAAGGCCATTTTATGCCCACGGGCTCATCCATGGTCAAAGTTATTTTTGAAAAAAACTATATTGCGATCCAATATCTCAAAGTATTTATTATATGCCACATATATCATTTAAACCTACTAACTATGAAGGAACAAACCAATCATCATATATGCAACATACCAAGCAACCAAAGTTAGTACGTGGCGCATCGAGACCAAGTCAACGACCAAGAAAAGGAGCAAAGCGTTTGCACAAGACATCAACATGAATTCGTATATATTGGTATATATAAGACAAAACATGCTTCTATACTACCAATGTGGGATACATCCTCATACCAAAAAAAAATGCAAAGGAAAGAGCTCACAGATGTCGAGGTAAGTCAAAATGTTGGTGGAAAGTGCGCTAACAAATGTTGAAGAAACTGTCCAAGGGAGCTACAATCCAACACAATATTTTTAATGATCGTGTTTAGGGATCATGGATATATCCTTATGTCTTTGTAAAGTGCTGCCAAATTTAATCACAAAGCTATAAATCAGAGTTTTTTTAGAATAGAGGCTTTGCTCCTGGAAGAACTTTGCGTTGCTCCGAGTAAATTGGACAATTTCAGTGGTAATATGAAAAATGGTAGAAGAGGCTGACACGAGTGACTTTGAAGATGTAGGAAGTCATTATGATGGGCAATCGGTGACCTTATTTTATTTTTTTTATTTTTAATATTGTGTATTGTGCTCAATGATGGATTTTGCTGTAGGGTTTTATCCAGGTGAAAATAATTAGTTTGTTATATATAATCACTATGATCCCAGGTGAATTACAAGAATCCAATGGAGATATAGTTAACCTACATATTTAGGAGAAAGGGTTCCCCATTGACGATGATCTTGACATGGCAGATGGTTTTCTTATCCCTGGCATTTGATGGCACTTTCAGATGAAGGAGAGAATCATATGAAGATAAACAAAATGTTGGAGATGCATTTGTTGGTGAAATGTTTAGTATACAAATACATTATTTTCAGGGTACCTATAAACAAACAGAGGAATGCATGCCTACTAATGGAATTTACCATCAAATCAAATCGAAAGCATTGAGGAAGTGCTCATACGTGGAGAGCCAAGGAAAGAGGCAGGAAAATATAAATGGTAAACATATGATAAGGTCTTTTATCAAGTATTGAAGGTGGGAGATGTTATTCGTGCACGTGGGATTGAGTTGTTTGGACACCATTGAAATTATGGATTAAATTGTCCTTAATGGATTATACTGATGGAGGCATGCTGACATCAACATTATAATTGTTCAAGATATGAAAATCCCCAATTTATTCAAGTCTATACAAAAGGGTGCTGGAAAACTAAAGGTTTTAATAGTATTTTCCAAGTATTACTGGTGATTAAGGGAAAGAAGCTACCATGTTGGGAATATGAGCCTATTCTTGGAAGATCTTTCTAAAAATGGCAAAAGAAATCTTTCCAAACTCTTACCACCCATGCTTAAGAAATTTCTAAAATTACATACAGAGAAAAATAGTAGTTAACCAATAGTTAAAGGACACAATTGGTAGAGTAGCTTGAGCATCCAAACCAACATATGGAAGTATATAATATTTCAAAGATTATTTCCATATTTTTAGGCATGAGATCATCTTTATCTAAAATCAGTTCCAGCAGTTAAGAATCCCCATATTTTCGGTGAGTTGGTGAGGTATGTGGCAGTCAAAAGGTTAACACTTGGCGTTAGTTGAGCATGTTTTGGATATCAAAATCAACAAATCCACATATTAAGTAAAGTATCATCAAAAATAAAAAACATTTTATTCCCAAAGCTCTAATATTTGAGACACATTGCAACTATATCTAGTTTTATTTTATTTTCTGAGATTATTAGTTAATATTAGTTTCCTTAAAATTAGTAAGTAGTTGGGATCCTCAATGGGTCTATTTAAATTATTATTTGTAATATAACAGGGCTGGATTCATAGAAAAGACTATAGTGTATTGTATTTCTATATTTTGATATTAATAGAAGTTGTTTAGAGAAAAAGTTCAGATTTTTTCTTAGCAGAGATTCATGTGCCACCATTTTGTTTAGTTTGTAAATCTTCTTATGTGAATGTGTTTTTTGTATCTTTTCTTTTTATGGTTTTTCTTCATGTTTGAATGAAAAAAATGATTTGGAATTCATTGAAGATGCTTTGGTTCATTAGATTCACACATTAATACATTTTTCCTCTAAATCTAATACATAATTTGTCACATCTTCATGGTCTGTGTTAATGGGTTGTTTTCTTTTAGTCTTCCATTATACTACAACTACAAATTTTCTGAAGAAACTGTGTCTATCTTTCCTATGTGAATGATTTATTCTACAACCAGTCTTTGGAATCTTGAAAGTAATTGTTTGTTGACCCCATGCCCAATGGTTCTATCCTTTTATTCAATCAATCCACTTAAATCCTTCTATTACTAAAGATCTATCCATTGTTTTGAAAGTGTTAACTGTTTTTTAGTGACCATAGGACAACAAATTCATTAAGGGAACCTTGTTTGGATTGAAATAGATAAATTTTAATTCTAAGATAAGATCTTGGCGCTATTTTCGCGGATCGAAAGGTTCATTTTCCCTGGAAGAAAACGACAATGTTCCAATTTTGATTTCTGATGGTGAACATAAGTCAAACACAAGAAGGATTTAAAATCATTCACCTAGAGACTCTAGTGTCAGTAGAATCCATAATTTCAAATATTTAATGGTGAATCTACTATCCAAAGAATCCAAATCTTAAAGAATCTCTTGATGATTCCATTGGTGTTTTATGATGGATTCCATGGAAGATCACAGATTTGCAAGGTCGGCTCCTATGAATCGTTCACACATTCCTGGTTTTCCAAATCATATTCCTTGTATAGATTGGAAATCATATTTACCAAAATTTGAAGATGTTGGAGTAGGGTCCTGCACCTACAGGAGAAGCTGCCATTTTGGCGGATAGATAGTTTTGGCGAAGATACAAGAGATAAGGTAAAACTACGACGCCATAGCATGTTTCTAGCTGCAGATTAGAGCCGAAAACTGTGACTATCGGGACAGAAAAGTCAAAGAAGACGACAGTACCTCAGCGGCCGAGAAGAAAGAGTTCACCCACTGCATTGAAGGCAGCGGTGGAAGACAGGAGGGCTCAGCTACCCTCATAAAGGAAAAAGGGCAACGAGGCTGAGGTATTAAAGGTGAAGGACAGAAAGGGAAGCGACGCCCAGTACCCATGGTCAGCGCCGGGAAGCATGGAAGACTGCAGAGAGCAGTGGTGTGACAGAAAGCGGCTACTCCAAGTACACATACGTCGACTGTCACTAGTTAGGGTTTTGGGTTACTGTTGGGACAGGCCTACAGTGTTTTAATGGCGAGACCTTCGGGCCGCTTATAAAGGGATGAAAACAGTATTGTAAAAGGTTAGCTAGTCGAATAACCTGTAGCTAGTTAGTCTGTTAGCTCATTAGTTATTTTGTATTGTAACAGAGTTGAGCTCTGGCTCTGTATTCAGTCTGTAGTATCTTACTGTAACCAGCAGCTGGCTCATAGAAGCATGTATGTAACAATCCACAGGGATTGACAGAGAGAGAGAGAGAGAATATTGTAAGAAGGCAATATAGAGAAAGAGAAGAGATATAGGAGAGAAGGGCTCCCGGCAGTGAGTGCGGAGTTACCCAGAAGATCTCTAGCTACACAACAGGTTGCAGCAAAACTGTGTACTCTCTCAAGATATAATAAACACAGTTCTGTGGACGTAGCTTCTACCCTGGAAGTGAACCTCGTAAAACTAGTGTGTTATGTGATGATTTCATGTGATTGCGCTTTACTTAGTTGATATCTGTTATCTGTTACATGAATGTTGTATATCCGTTAGTAAATGTCTGTATGTCCTTATTCAGTTACAGCAGTATTGAAGGTTAAAGGTGGATTTACATGTATCAAGCATCTGCATATGAGTTTATCAGTGCTTGTTTCACACAGTAATAAGTCATTCTGTTAAAGTGTTTCTAGTATACTTATTTGAACAATAAGTATAGTTGAGGTAGAGTGTGTTGAACTGTGGAAGTTCACGTCAGAGTGTTTAATATCTTGTTGAAAGTTAGCCAAGTCATTCCACCCAGTGCGATAGCCTTTGGACCATGAGGGTCATAGTGGGCCGTACTATAGTAGATATCACGTTGACAGTAGGTGGTATCGCACCGTCAGAGGAGCTATGGTGTGAGATAGCGCATATCGCGGGTTAAGAGGAAGAGAGAGTTACGCATCGCCAGAGTCGTTGCGATGCGATAGGAGTCCTTTCCCTGTCAGAACCCACGAGGAAGAGAGACTGCGCGTTGTGGAGAGAGACCTTGCTGGCTAAGAAGAGTTGCGAGACCCCATGATGCTACAGAACCTCGTCGAAGACACTCGAGTCTTTTTGCCAACCCATTAGAATCACTTTGGGTGAGACTTCAGGCCGCTCTGCGGTCTGTCATCGAAAGGGCCAGTGAGCTAGGGGTGTTGTTGGTACATTGCAGTAAACCTGAGTCTGCCCATATAACCAACAAATGGTTCCATTGCTGGTTTTAAACAAACTGAGCACTAATGTTTTGTTGGCATCCTACTAAAGACGAACTCAACCAGTGGGTTGGGTCTAAGGAGAAATAATTTGCTGAACAAGAGAACAAGAGTCCTAGACTAAGTACAGAGGACTGGTTACAAAAACATATCTTTACAGACCTGCATACGATATTTTTTGCGACCTATGGAAATGAGTTGTACGACTGGCTATTAAAGTTGATTGATCATAGCATATTCAGAAAGAAAAGAAACATTTTCTGGACACTGGAGCTGATTCAGACCGTGAAGAGCCTTGATAATCCCTTTGCGAGGACAATAGACTTCTGGCTTGCGAGTGTGCTAGAAGGCTTCGTCACAGAGTTTGTAGTTGAACAGAGAAAAAGCTTCAGTGAGGCTGAGCGGTACTTCTTCAAAGGATATCGCGGTAAGTACTTAAACTCTTTAAACTTTTCCATTAAGATGTTTTTACATGAAAAAGGAGTAATGGATATAGTTTCAGACCAATAAGTTAAGAAAGTGTGATGTCACAAGAGTTTGAGAGTGATTTTGATGACATTGGACGTACACGAAGTGGAAAGAAATATAAAGTATATTTCATATCTCCCATATTTGAAGACAGTTCAGATAATACTAGACAACAGAGTCATAGTAATACAGAAAGAACAGAAGGGGGTATCCCTTACCACCCTTATACCCTGCAGAAAACAACCGCGACTCAGAACAATCCCATAGAAACTCCATCTAGTAGCTTGCAGACAGTACATACTACCGCTACATCACCTTCACCTACACTGTCGATTGGTAGTAACACATCAAACCAACATCCACCACGTAGAAATAGAATGGGGGATGATATGAAGTTACCTACCTTTAAGGGTACAAGGGTAGAAGACCCAGAGCAACATTGGTTTCTATGTGAAGCCGTGTGGACCATTAAAGGACTCTAAGATGATAATATTAAACTTGTACAGTTGGTCACCACACTTAGGGAATGAGCCTTAACATGGTATATGAAGTATACCTCAGCAATACCCAGAACACTTGTACAGGTCAGGACTGCCATGATCAAAGAGTTTAAGAAACCTAAGTCTGAATCGCAGTGTATCACAGAGCTCAAAGACATTAAACAGTTACCTACAGAATCAATATGGGACTTCGATTAGAAATTCAAAGCCCTCATAGACCAAGTCAGCTTTGAGTTTGCGTCGGAGCAGCATAAGGAATGGTTTATTGCAGCGCTGCTCCCTCACATCAGACTACCATTAATGCAGCAAAAAATCCAGATGTAGGATGATGCGTTGGAGATGGCAATGAAACTAGATGCTTCACCTCTAGCTGAAACCAGCACAGGTATGACAAACCTACAAAACCAGTTAGCAAATCTCACGTTACAGATGCATGATATTAGAAAAGGAAAATAGATTACACAAGACATATGGTGTATCAAGTGTAAAGCACAAGGCCATACTAAATACAATTGTCCAGTATTTGTTGAATACTTAGCAAGTGGGGCTCCTAACCCCTTAGCAAAAACTCAAGGGCCATGGTGTGAACTATGCAGAACAAGAGGACATCTACCTCAGTAATTCCCTTTACTTCAGAAGTATATACTGACACCTAAGAACTTATACTGTACCTTCTGTAAGTCAGTAGGACACGATGACCATACCTGTAGAGCCTATGATCTCATGTTAGACAGAAAACATGACTTGTACAGAGTCCAATCAGAGACACAGGGTCCAGTAGCAGGACCACAACATGATCCGGCTCATGTTGGTCGTGGAGGAGGATTCAGAGGATGAGGCCGTGGAGGAGGCTTTGGCCGTGGTGAAGGCTTTGGCCATGGTCGTGGACCAGTCACTTGTTACAACTGTGGAGTTGTAGGACATTATGCTAGGGACTGTCAGAGCCCCACTACGACATGTAATTATTGCAAATATTACGATCACGCTATAGAAGAATGTCCTACCTTGATAGCCAAGATC
The DNA here is from genome assembly GCA_001517045.1 of Pseudotsuga menziesii. Taxonomy (NCBI): domain Eukaryota; kingdom Viridiplantae; phylum Streptophyta; class Pinopsida; order Pinales; family Pinaceae; genus Pseudotsuga; species Pseudotsuga menziesii. Next base: position 343,400 of record LPNX010167085.1, on the reverse strand, counting down.
AGAGAACCTAATCCAGCAGTACACCAGAACATCCAGCTCATTGCTGCTGAGCAGGAAGAGCCAGAACCAAGAGTCAACATTGTGACTTGCAACGGTGCTTCCACTGGTGGCACACCGCAAGATAGTGAAAAGAAAACAGGACCGGAGTGGGTGCGCAAAGCTACTAATAAATCAACACCACTCGACCTGCAGAAGAATAAAGAAACATTTCAGGAAGCTAAGACTTTCTTTGATGACCCTATACAATCAGGATCCCAGGTACATCCGTCTAGGGGCGTACCACAGTAAACACCTTGTGGCCTTAGTCCTGTGGAGACATTGCAGGCTACCACATCAGGAAGATGCGATGAGGATGAGTCGACAGGAAGCGTACAATCCTTCCTGCGGAGTTGTCTAAAACTTGTGAGAAATGAGCAAGCTATCAGAGAGCTTCAACGCATCATAGATCAGTACCCGCCATCTTCTTCCACGAGCAGTGTGCAGCATGCTGTTCATAACATTATGGGCCATACAAGAATAGGAAGAGAGATGCGACTCACATCACAAGTTGGAGAATTTGAAATGGATGAGGTGATCCTAGATCTAGGATCAGAGGTAAATGTTCTGACTAAGCAGACATGGGAACAGATGGGTAGCCCTAAGTTAGTCAGATCGCCTATCCATTTGATATTAGCTAAACAATAGAGGGTATCGCCACTGGGTCGACTACCGCAGGTTCCAGTTGACATTGACAGAGTTCACAGCTCCGCGAACTTTGAAGTTATAGAAATCATTGGTGATAGTAGACCATATCCAGCATTACTAGGCATTGATTGGGTGATCGGTAACATGGCCATTATCGACCTAAAGAGAAGACAAATGACCTTTGAGGATGCGCAGATCTGGGTCATCGCACCGTTGGATCCTCTTCAGGGTCCTAGATACATCAAAACTATCCAAGCAGAGGAAGAGGCACGTAACATGGAGAGTCTCTATCAGATGACTGTGAACCAGAGTGACTACATCAATCCAACCGCAGAAGGGAACATTAGTTGGCGATGCGACAACTCATGCGCATCGGATTCGGATGTTGGTCTAGAAAAATGGCAGAACAGACTTTACGAAGTCTTAGCGCGCAGATGTGCGTTTATGACTAAGTCACTGCGATGGATTGGCGCAGAGACTAATGAGACCCCCTCATTTCATGGTCTGACATATATTCAGGACTTTCTCCTGCAGTTTGAACAACAAGTTCCTCATGAGCAGAGGATCGCAGCTATGGATCTTGCAGTACAAGCCACACCTGCAAGATGGTGGTATGCACATAAAGAGAATATCGCATCATGGGATGATCTTAAGAGATTGATGGAAATCATATTCTCTATGGACAGGGAGTATGTCCAACAGAAATACATAGGACAAAGTGACCCCAGGTCACATATTCAGAATTGTGAACATAATTGGTCGGACATTCCCGAGGATGAATGGGTTCACCAATTCATTCACACTTTGGACACAGTCCCAAGGAACTGGTACACAGAGACTGAATTACGCAAGGGAACAACCACATGGCCACTTATGATAGACAACTTTCTACTCACGTTCTCTTTTGAATCTGAGTATCCAAGTGTTGATCAGGCCCTAGATGCAATAAAGATTAAGATATTTGAGGACTGCACCCTATCAGTACATACTCAACATGAGTGGGCAATCCAGTTAGAAGAGGCACTCGAGTGCTATAACTTTGCATTAGAACCAAAGGAGGAGGATGAGGATCCTCACAACATCAACATTCCAGAGTTAGAAGGGACTCGCGATGTTGATGGATCGAAGCTAGAGACTCCAGCTATCACGGAGCCTATCAAGATTAAGAAGATCAACATTGGCACAGACACAGAACCAAAGCTTGCATCCATTGGAGACTATTGGAACAATGAAACAGTAGGATAGATTGCAGACTTGCTACATGACTATCAGGACCTATTCCCCACCAAGTTCACAGAGATGAAGGGAATAGTTGGAGACCTGGGAGTAATGAGGATACCATTGAAAGAGGATGCTAGACCAGTCAAGCAGCGCCCATACAGATTAAATCCATGGTATAAAGAAAAAGTTAAGGACAAGATCGATAAGATGCTAGTAGCAGGCATCATTGAGCCAATGGAAGAAAGCGAATGGGTTAGTCCCATGGTCGTGCAAGAAAAGAGAACCAAAGGAGAAATCAGAATCTGTGTCGACTTGCGTAAACTCAACGATGCATCACTTCATGACCCATTTTCGACACCTTTTACTGATGAAATGTTAGACAATGTGGGAGGACAGGAGGTCTACTCCTTCACTGATGGCTTTTTAGGCTATCACCAGATCAGAATCCATCCAGAAGATCGATCGAAGACCACTTTTGTGACAGAATGGGGCTCATTTCAGTATACGGTAATGCCCTTTGGTCTTAAGAATGCACCAGCTATCTTTTCTAGAGTAGTAGTTGCTGTATTTAAAGAATACATCCATAAGTTATTATAAGTTTATTTTGATGATTGGACTATATTTGGATTAATCGACAAGCACATAGGAGATTTAAGAATGATGTTAGAGAAATGTAGGCAGTACCATATTTCTCTGAACTTGAAAAAATGTATATTCTGTGCGCCATTTGGTATTTTGTTGGGTCATATTGTTTGCAGACAAGGCTTGATGGTAGATCCCGCAAAGATTGCCATTATTGTAAACCTTCCAGCACCCAACTCAGTCAAGCAGTTGAGGACAGTGCTTGGTCATACCGGGTACTATAGAAAATTTATCAAAGGTTATGCAAAGATCACAGCACCTATGGAAAATCTGTTAAAAAAAGATGTAAAATTCCTATGGAATGAGGAATGCCAGAAAATTCTAGACACACTTAAAGAGAAGATGGTTACAACAACCATATTAGTATTCCCAGACTGGACCAAGCCATTTCATGTACATGTGGATGCATCTGGCATCACACTAGGGATCGTCTTAACCCAGCCAGGAGAAGGAGGTATTGATCACCCTATCGCATACTCAAGCAGAAAACTATCCACCGCAAAAAAGAACTACACCACTACAGAAAGAGAAGGATTAGCCATGGTGTATGCTCTACAGAAATTCAGGCACTACCTGCTAGGTGCCTCATTCAAGATGTTCACTGACCACTCCGCTTTGAAGTACTTGGTCAATAAGCCAGTGTTAGGGGGACGAATCTGCAGATGGTTATTCCTATTTCAGGAGTATGATTTTGAAATCATTGTCAAACCAGGGAAATTGAATGCCGGACTAGATCATCTATTAAGGATAGACTCAGGAGAAGAGCCAAGTAACCTAGAGGACAACTTGCCCGATGCGCAATTGTTTTCTATTCAGATCGCAGATGAGTACTATGCTGATATCATTCACTTTCTCACTACAAGATGGGCACCTATTGAGTTTACTAAGCATCAAAAGAAGCAGTTGGTTGTCAAAGAAGCAGACTTCACCTTGATCGCAGGACAACTATACAAGTTAGGTCTAGATGAAGTCCTGCGCAGATGCGTCATGCCACACGAGAAAGAGGCCATTATCAGAGAAGCACATTCTGGTACCGCAGAAGGTCATTTCGCAGGAAAGTTGACTGCGCAGAAAATCCTGACCGCAGGATTATGGTGGCCTACTTTGCATAAGGATACTAAGGAATTTTATAGATGCTGCGATATCTGCCAGAGGGTAGGAAAACCTTCACGGAGAGATGAAATGCCGTTGTGACCACAGATTACGCTGCGGGCATTTGACAAGTGGGCTATAGACTTTGTGGGTCCTATCAACTCACCAGGAAAACGAACTGGTGCGAGATACATCACCACAGGAACAGAATACCTCACCAGATGGGAGGAGGCTAAAGCAGTAAGAAATTGTGATGCTGCTACAGCTGCACAGTTCCTCTTTGAGAACATCATCAGTAGATTTGGATGCCTAGTAATTTTGATGAGTGATCAAGGTACCCATTTCTTGAACCACACTATTGAGGCCTTGACAAAGGAATTCTAGATACAGCACCATAAGAGCACTCCCTACCACCCGCAAGCTAATGGTACGGTGGACGCCTTTAACAAGATTCTAGAAAACACTCTTACTAAGATCTGTAACAGCTAAAGAAACGATTGGGACCTCAGGGTTAATGCTGTGTTATGGGCTTATAGGAATACATGCAAGAAACTCACAGGACATACACCTTTCAGCTTGGTGTATGGACAAGAGGCTGTTATGCCTATGGAGTATATTATGCCCAGTCTAAGAATTGCTCAGATCACCGGGATGATAGACACAGATATGACAAATGAAAGGCTAGCGCAGATGCTTGCCTTAGAGAAAGACAGGTTCATCGCAGGATTCCATCAGAAAGTGCAGAAGGCACGAGAGAAAGCTTGGCATGACAGGCATGTAAAGACCAAGATTTTTCAGATAGGAGACCTAGTCCTCCTCTACGACAGTAATTTTGTGAAGTTTTGAGGAAAATTCAAGATGCATTGGTTGGGGCCATACCAGATTCAGCAAGTTACAGATGGAGGCACCGTTCAGCTCAGCAAACTGAACGGGGAGCTTCTTCCCACTTTCATCAATGGTAGTAGGCTTAATATTTATAGTGCTAGCCACTCCACGTCCTAGCCTTAATTTAGACAGTTATGAGAGTGCAGATGTCTAGTGTAGTTGAAAGGAGGCATCGCACCGGGAATTAGTCTACACCGACAGGTATACTAAGTACAGGGAATCGCATTAAGGCGGTTCATTTTGCACAAGTCATAAGCGGCTTGCATATATATATATATATATATATATATATATATATATATTTGAGTAAATTGTTTACGCAGGTGATGCGGTGAGGCATCGCAGCAAGGTGATGTTTCCCCATGCCACGTATCCAGTTTTGAGAAACGACAGAGGGCCAGTCAATTTTCCTTCTGACAGGCAGTTAATGAAGGAATGACCAGTATATCTTACCGTAGATTTGAAAACAAAATAATAAATTTTCCAGATTTAGTAAATCTTCGACGAGACCAGTGCCTGCACATAGGTTTAGAGGGAAATTTGATCGGATTTCAGCATTTAATGAGGATTGAAATGACGGGTGTGGTCTCGTCCATGCAATTAATACCACCGACGGGTTCAGCCTAAATGACTCTTGCGTCTGGGATTATAGCCTTCAGCATAAAAGCAGAGATCATTCATTCAGGACGGTTACTTTTGCAAGATCCGAGAGCTATAGAGTAAGTTGTTAAGTTTTCCCTGTGCAGAGCTAGTTTCATTACAAAGTGCTGTGATTTCCCTATTTTGCAGCCATTTCCAATCCGGAGTATTGCGCCGAGTGGGTTCTGTCCGAGGAGGAACCTCTAGAAGACATTGTGAGATGATTTGGGCGTGGAGGCCTTGTGTCTGCTATGGCGACACCACCCAAGAGTATGAAACCAGGTTCATCACAGGCCAGACAGCTGCCAAGGATGAGGAGTCAAGCTCAGACAGTAGACGAGTCCAGCCTAGAACAACGAAAAAGGAAAAGGAGGAAAGTAAAAGTAAGAAACAGAAAGAGAAGGCCAACTTGGATGGATGTGCGCATGGAGTTTCCCAGAAGATCTCACGGAAAGAAAAAAAGGACTAAGAAATAGGCATCTGAGACACAGAAAAACAAAAGGAAAAAGGAAAGGAACAAAGGTTCTCGGAATGGAATTCAAGGCCTGTATAGTTTGTACGAAAGGATCCAGACTGAATGAAATGTTTGAGAAGGCTGGAAGATAAAGATTTTCCTTGTGATAAAAGTTCTAACCCAGATAAAGAGGAAAGGATATCTGTGGAAGACTTCTCAAAACCTGAAGATCCTTAAAAGGTCTCGCAAGCGACGAGAGCAAGAGCATGACAATAAGGGAAGGAAAGATAAGAGAGACCAACGAACTAAGTTACATAAACTATGGACAAAGAAGTCGCAGGACTTTGGCAGAAACTTACAAAGACTTCGCAGGAAGCCAAGGAGAAGCTACAGCAGGAGAAGCCCGTTGTTAGTGGCTCGAGGACGACCCACAAGTAATTGTTAGGGGTTGTAGGAGTAGGGTCCCGCAGCTACAGGAGAAGCTACCATTTTGGCGGATAGATAGTTTTGGCGAAGATATAAGAGATAAGGTAAAGCTACGACGCCGTAGCATGTTTCTAGCTACAGATCAGAGCCAGAAAATGTGACTATCGGGATAGAAAACTCAAAGAAGATGACAGTACCTCAACGGCCGAGAAGAGAGAGTTCACCCACTGCATTGAAGGAAGTGGCGGAAGACAGGAGGGCTCAGCTACCCTCATAAAGGAAAAAGGGCAATGAGGCCAAGGTACTGAAGGCGAAGGACAGAAAGGGAAGCGGCGCCTAGTACCCATGGTCAGCGCCGGGAGGCATGGAAGACTGCAGAGAGCAGTGGTGTGACGAAAAGCGGCTACTCCAAGTACACATACGCCGACTGTCACTAGTTAGGGTTTTGGGTTACTGTTGGGACAGGCCCACATTGTTGTAATGGCGAGACCTTCAGGCCGCCTATAAAGGGATGAAAACAATATTGTAAAAGGTTAGCTAGTCAGATAACCTGTAGCTAGTTAGTCTGTTAGCTCATTAGTTATTTTGTATTGTAACAGAGTCCAGCTCTGGTTCTGTATTTAGTCTGTAGTATCTTACTGTAACCAACAGCTGGCTCATAGAAGCATGTATGTGACAATCTACAGGGATTGACAGAGAGAGAGAGAGAGAGAGAATATTGTAAGAAGGAAATATAGAGAAAGAGAAGAGATCTAGGAGAGAAGGGCTCCCGGCAGTGAGTGCGGAGTTACCCAGAAGATATCTAGCTGCACAACAGGTTGCAGCAGAACTGTGTACTCTCTCAAGATATAATAAACACAGTTCTGTGGATGTAGCTTCTACCCTAGAAGTGAACCACGTAAAACCAGTGTGTTATGTGATGATTTCATGTGATTGTGCTTTACTTAGTTGATATGTGTTATCTGTTACATGAATGTTGTATATCAGTTAGTAAATGTCTGTATGTCCTCATTCAGTTACAACAGTATTGAAGGTTAAAGGTGGATTTACATGTATGAAGCGTCTACATATGAGTTTATTAGTGCTTGTTTCACACAGTAATAAGTCATTCTGTTTAAGTGTTTCCAGTATACTTATTCGAACAATAAGTATAGTTTAGGTAAAGTGTGTTGAACTGTGGAAGTTCACGTCAGAGTGTTTAATATCTTGTTGAAAGTTAGCCAAGTCATTCCACCCAGTGCGATAGCCTTTGTACCGTGAGGGTCGCAGTGGGCCGTACTATAGTAGATATCACATTGACAGTAGGCGGTATCGCACCGTCAGAGGAGCTGTGGTGTGAGATAGCGCAGATCATGGGTTAAGAGGAAGAGAGAGTTGTGCATCGCCAGAGTCGCTGCGATGCAATAGGAGTCCTTCCCCTGTCAGAACCTGTGAGGAAGAGAGACTCCGCGTTGCGGAGAGAGACCTCACTGGCTAAGAAGAGATGCGAGACCCCAGGATGCTACAGAACCTAGTCGAAGACACTTGAGTCTTTTGGCCAACCCATTAGAATCACTTCGGGTGAGACTTCAGGCCGCTCCGCGATCTATCGCCGAAAGGGCCAGTGAGCTAGGGGTGTTGTTGGTACATTACAGTAAACCCGGGTCTGCCCATATAACCAACATAAGATGAGAAAGGAGATGATGATGTTTGGCATGTAATCAAATTTCATATGGATATATATAAGCTAGGGGTTGAATTGCATGAACATTGCCTGATGAAAATGTTCATGGATACATTGGAAGGAAGGGAAATATCATGGTATGAAAGGTTAAGATTTGCTAGTCTATATTCCCTGGAAGATTTTAGTTCATCATTCTATGAAAATTACAAGGAAAGTTACTCATCTTTATCATTGTTTGAAATTTTCTATCAAGTCAAGTTTGAATTTTTTATGCAACATGTGGAAAATGATTTGGTGATGAAGAAATCGAATAATTTTTTGAATATTATTTTCAATAGCAAGAAGAAATAGTAGAGGATAGATGATGTCATACTCAGGAAAATATTCGGCATACAATATTTTAGTCTTTGGTTGTAGATGAAGGAAATCATGATCTTAATTTTCAAATTCATACTCTTACCCTTGAGAATGATGAGGAAATCCATCATCCTTTAGAAGTTTCAAAGGAACACGAGAGGGAAATTGATAGTTTATTAAATGTTGAATCATCTCAGTCTCTTCCTCAATCATTTTTTTAGCAAAACATTGAAAAGGTAATATATATACATTTAGAGGTTAACGACGACAATGAGGAAGAAGTTGGTTTTCTTGATTCTTTTGAAAACCAAAATGACATTTATATTGGAGTACATGAAGGAATATTTTCAAATATTGTTTATACACATGTCGTGTCTTTTTCATTTGAAACTCTTCATGAACATATAGAGTCTTTCTATGATGTGGATGATATGAATAAGAATACTACCAAGTAGGTAGTTCATTTTTCATTTGAGAAAACTCAACTTAGTGGCATAGAACAAGAAACAACTTTATATGAAGAATACCTTTGTACTGATCATAAAAGAAAATGTAACAATCCATTCTTTTGAAGACCCTCTTGCTAGTAAGATGAAATCATCAAGGAAAGATAATTTTGCAGAAATCATGGATACAAGAATTAGTTTTAGATGGTGGGTTGAATTGTCACATTTAAAATTTTTTATTTATGTTTGAGGAGAGTCCAAGAAAATTTAAATAAAGTAGTCATTTGATTGATCAGTTACATTGGATCTTTCATATCACTTGATCCAACAATCGTGTTAGGAAGAGTAGGGTAGGATGGACTATGTGAATTAAGTTTGAAAATCAAGAATCTTTTCAGTTTGGCATGCAGTTTTAGTTTGATTTTGATAGTGAGAATTTTGGTTGTATTTTCAATTTCTACCTTGTACAAAGGATGCAGTATTTTTAGTTTGAATTCGGTCTCAGTTGAATTACTAGAAAAGAGCGGGTATAAGTTGCTAGTTTCAGTAGTGATATTGGAATGAGTTGCAAAATTTTGGATTTTGGATTGCTTTGAATGGATTAAGGCACTTGGTCTGCATTATTTGCTACCTCATAAGGAGGATAGCATCCCCATTGGAGGAAACGTTAGCACATGTAGAAATTTTATAATATTTTTCAAAAAAATCAGATCCTTGGGAAAAAATTGGGTTTTAACAAGCCCATTTTATGCTCACAGGCTCATGCAGGATTAAAGTTATTTTTAGGAAAAAATATATTGGGCTCATAGGCCACTTTCTAAAAGTAGTTATTTTATTCCACATATATAATTTAAAAATACTAACCATAAAGGTATGACCAAAGAATCATACATGAAACATATCGAACAACCAAAGTTAGTACCTAGCGCATCAAGCGCTAAGTCAACGAACAAGAAAATGAGCATAGTGTTTGCACAATGCATCAATAAGAATGGTATATAATGGTGTATATAAATACCAAAAAGCTATTCTATCCTACCAATGCATGACAAGTCCCTCATAACAAAATATAAACGCAAAGGAAAGAGAGCACGTGTGTTGAGGTAATTCAAATTGTAGGTGATAGGTAGTTTGGTTAACGTAAATCAGGGTAGTAAGTCTGCTTTGGGTTTTGAGAGTCGAGGCGAACATAACCAGAGCATGGTGGCTATGGTTTCATCCCTAGTCGCACCCCATTTATTTTGCATTGAGGTATTGGGCTTATGTTGTGTGAGCGAATGAATATAGAGCTTTCTTCTTGGTGCGTTGTAGGTTCCCTTGCACGGAAACCCATATACTGTGGCGGTGGTGGCGATTTTAGCTGAGAGGCGACAAACCTTTTGAAGATGTGTTAGGGATTGGATCTCATACCCTTTGATTCATGGTGGAGTAGAGACGTTTGTTGGTGTTATATCCCTCACTTGCAACAGCGTGGTTCGATTTTGATGGGGGAGTGCCATTCTTTGTGGCGGAGACGAGAGCCATTCCCTGTGGCATGGCTACGAGATGGTTTTCTAGCGACATCCACGGAGTGGAGGGTCCCTTGTGATGTGTCCCTTGGTGAAGGTATTTTTTCTTCATGCTGTAGTGGTGTATTCTTCCTACAGTGGAGGCAGCGGTGCTTTCTTCCTGTGGCGGTGATGTTTTTCCTATGGAGAGTTGGAGTCCCTCCCATCTCAAAGGAAAAGGGTCTCGTGCAACTACGTGTTTACTTTGTCGATGGATGAGTATCTTGCCCCATGCTTTGGTGGTATAGACTGTTTCAGTTTTCCGATGTCCTTTTTCTGTTACTTTTCTCTCTTTAGAATTTTTTGTATGGGTGTCTTATGCACCTTTTTGGAATCTCTGTTTTAGGGTGTTATTTGCTGAATTTTTTGGCTTCTAGCAGTAAGTTCTGGTGCTTTGCACTTGCCATAAGGATGTATGGTATTTTCTTGGAGGATGTATGTTTTTCCTTAGCGGGGAGACTAAGTTTGGTTTCTCATTCTGTTGAGCATTGTTTGTGTTTTGGCTAGATATGATACCTAGTATCATAGAAATGTATATCGTTACCTTTGATTTTAATGAATGTCAGGGAACTGTTATTTTTCTTCTGGAAAAAAAATTCAAATTGTAGGTGGAAAGTGTGCTAACAATCTACAATCCAAATCAATATTTTTAATGATCGTGTCAAGGGATCATGAATGTATCCTCAATGTCTCTATAAAGAAAAAATCAACATGGTAAAGCGCTACTTAATGAAATGGAAATGCTATAAATCAAAGTTTTTTAGCATAGAGGATTTGCTCATGGAAGAAGTTTGTGTTTCTTGGAGTAAATGGAAGAATTTTAGTGGTAAAATGAACAATGGTAAAAGAGGTTGACACGAGTGACTTTGAAAATGTAGGAGGTCATTATGAAAGGAAATCAAAGACCTTATTTTCTTGTTTTAATTTTAATATTATGTATTGTGCTCAATGATGGATTTTGTTGCAGGGTTTTATCCAGATGAAAATAATTAGTTTGTTATATATAATCACTATGATCCTAGGCGAATTACAAGAATCTAATGGAGATACAGTTAACCAAAATATTTAAAATAAAGAGTTCTTCATTGATGATGATCTTGATTCTATAGTTGGTTTTATTGTCCCTATATATTGTATTGCCATTTGATGGCACTTTCAGATGAAGGAAAGCATCGTGCAAAGATTAAGAAAAAAAATTGGAGATGCATTTGTTGGTGAAAGTTTTAGTATAGAAATATATCATTTTCAGGGTACCTATAAACACACAAAGGAATGCCTCTCTACTAATTGCATGCTCTATCAAATAAAAATACAAAGAATCGAGGAAGTTCTCATACATGGAGCGCCAAGGAGAGATGCAAGAAAATATAAATGGTAAACATATGAGAAGATCTGTGATCAGGTGTTCAAGGTAGGAGATACTATGCATGCATGTGGGATTGAATTGTTTGGATGTTGTGGAAATTATGTGTCATATCCCCACATTTTGAGCACCAAAAGTGTTGACCATGATAAACACCTAGGGGTTCTAAATGATATTATTTAATTACCCTTGGGAAAATTACCAAAATAATTATGTAAGAGGCTTATACTAAGTTTGATTTATTGTCATTTTTAATTATTATGCAATTAATTATGTGGAAAATAAGTTTCCATTAAGAATAGGGACACTTGGGAAATCCAACTTGCCAAGGAGGAAATAGAATCTGTCATAGGACTGACAAAAGCCAAGAAATGCTATCAGACACAAAAGAGGAAACTATGGGCCAAGGTAGGGAGCAGTTTCCATTTGGAGACTCAATCACAAAAGCAATAAGTTTATAAAAAATTGTCATAAGGAAAATAAACAACTCTAGGGCACAGTTTCCATTCTCGAGTTCAGTGACAAAAGGAGGCAATGCAGGAAAATCTATCATAGGGAAACACACCAATTCTAGGCCAAGGAGGGTGCAATTTCCAACTTGGATGAAGGTGGATGATAGGGAAACATATTTCTTGTCTCACACATGATAATTTCCTCATGGAGGGATAATTCATGGCTAGGGTTAGGGTTTTGGAAAGGGAAACTTGCTCAGCAGGTGGTTGACTTGCCCAATAAGTCACCGTAGGTTTATTTAAAGACAATGGGAGCTCCATTACTCAGTTTCGATGTTTATTATTTTGATTTTGATGAATATAAGGATTCATTTCTTAGTTTTGTGCCTCATTTTCTTGGCATATGTGCCCCAAGGTTCTCATTCCCTCTCTCCTCTTCTTCTCTTCTCCCCTTCTCATTGCAGGTTACACTGGAGATATGGAGCAGCCTCTATGAGTTTATTCAGGATTTTTTAGCATCCTTCCACCATCCATGATTGTATATCATATGTCATTAACAGGTCCATGAGTTTCCAGTATCTAAGGTTTCAAACATCCATGTCCTTCCTTGAATTTGGTCTTTAAAATACATTGTAATGAAGCACAATGTTGAAGAGAGTGTTATAGTTCATTGACGAGAGTAATCTAAAATTTATTGGATGCAATATGATATCATAAACCTTATCTGCAAATTTTATTCGAATATGATTTAATATGGCTGAATTTTACTTGTTTTAGTGGACCTAATCTAGATTTGCATTGTAAAATGACTAGTTTTTTTGTAACTTTCATATTTCAACTTGTATGACTCAAAATACCACCATTATCTTTCTTATTAGTCATTAAAGTAAATATATAAGTCCAAAAACTATAAAACATAGAATTTGAATCACCCTTACCTTGTTTGGAAGAGCCTGAAGATGGCGTTAGTGAGCTTCCCCGTAAGCTAGTCTCACCCTTACAACTTGCAAAATCATTTCCTTTTCCTATGATATGTTATAAAACTTCATAAGAATATTATTACTGTCCCATAACCTTACAAAATAACCTTATTCAGTTTATACAAGATTTTGGTTGTTGGATTTGACAAAGTCTTCCTAGTTTCATGGTTGGGTGACCTAGAAGCGTGGGAGTAGGTTTCAGTGGATGCTGATTCTGAAAAATGAATGGTCCCTGATATAAATCTGTTAAGTAATATAATTTATCAGTCCTAAAATTTTCCTTTATTTCGCTCCACATCCCGCTGCCCTGTTTGCAAAAGTATCAGCCACATTTCTAGTTTTGGCCTAGTCTCAAGAGCTTTATGATTCAGTGCAAACTTTCATGTAATATTTTGGATAAAAATTATATCAAAGATAATATTCTCATCGGATTAAATATAATGGAAATTACAATAATATCATATTTCTGATTTCATTTTGAATAATCCTTTCATTTTGAGTCCTTCCAGTCAAAACTAGTTATTTCCTAGCACCTAGTTTGACAATTTTTTGCACCAAGTTTTTATCTGGAGTTAGTATCTCTAAAATATGATTCAGGGATATTAAAGTTGTATCAAATATCTTTACTTGTCTCATCCTTTTGAAATAATACTCTCTTGTGACTAACATTGCATATCACTAAGTCAAGTTACAACCATGAGGCTCCTACCAATGATTGAAGAAAACCTTGAGCAGTCTGAAGAAGAAGGCTATGAAGAGACCTCATGCAGTACCTCAGGTAGAGGTAGTAGGAATTATTTTGATGATTCCTAGCTCTCAGATTATTATCAATCTTTTTTTCATAAATATACAAGCATCAATGGCCAAATTTTTAATGGAAGGAATTCTAAGGACCCCTTCCAATATTCCATGGAATACTATACCTTGAAAGAAGAGATAAGGGAGGTCTTAAATTTTTGAGAGTAATGCACCCTTGAGATACAAAAAATATTTAGATATCCATACTATGGGACAAACATGAAAATTATTGCACACATGGTTGATGAAGTGTGCAATAAAGTGGGTACTAGAAGGTTGCCACCTGGAGCCAAAAGAGGAAGAAAAAAGGAAGATTCATCAAAGCCATCTACTTGTTCAAGAAATAAGAGAATGTTTGGATTTTTTTCAAACAGAATTTCTAGTGACCATATTGATGAATAAGCCTCAAGTTCCTTGAATAATAAGATAAATGAAGTAGAGACAAAGATCCATGAAGTGAAGTGCAAATCCCCACAAGGTGGTTGCATAAGAGGAGAAGTTGAAGTTGAATGCACTTCAGTATTCTTGGTGGGTGATATGTAGATCATTGATAGAAATGTGGGCTCATGTATGGGTGGAGAGACACATTTTATATCAGATAAAAAATCATATTACAAATCAGAATTACAGTTACCTTGGGAGCCCCATAAGGAAGAAGAAGACAAGGTCACACCGCTTGGTTGTGAACCAAAAAAATTGGTGGAGGAGCAGGCCACCATAGTACCCTTACATGAAGAGGGTAATATGAAGAATATGTATGATGAGGGTTCTGATTTTTGAAAAAACAATGATTACTTGCATCCATCTAAGTCATGGAAGGATGACAAGATTTCACTTGCCTATGAGGACTGCACAATGAAGGACAATGGTGCGGGAAAATAATTCACTCCTAGTTTCTCTGTTGGTGAACACCAAATAAGTGCAAAGGAGGGTGATGTTGTCAATGGTGATAAGGGAAATTTTGGATCAGATCCCAAAGAAGAACATATATCATATCTGAAATCATCAGTTGATCTTCCTAATGAAGTGGGAGACAAGTCCCCACCAGCTGAGTGTAAACTAGAAAATTCAAAGGATAGAAATATGATAAGGGAGTAACACAGTTCATATTTTGTACTCTCTTGCAGCAAGATGAAGTTGAAGCCACATGATAAGTGAGGCTTGACATTGGTAAGAATTCAAATCCCCCTATCATCAATAAATATGTCCATGAACCACCTAGTATTGCAACTAGGAAGGATGAAAATAAAGATCCATGAAGGGAAGCACATGTTACTGCAAGGTATTTGTAGTGAAGGAGAAGGAGAAGTGTGCCATGAGAATAACTTAAAATATGTTTCAGAAATGGAAGGAATAACTAAAATTCTTATTGGTGAGGATTGTGCAAGAAAAGAGCAGGGCGTTCATTCACTTGACCCTACTCCGAGTGTTGTAGAAGAATAGTTCAACGAGATAAGAAACACTTTGGACATGGTTGAAAGACTACCTACTAATGGGTTCTCAAGTTTCAGTGAGACATATATTGAGGGATTTCCACCTCTCTATGTTGGTGACATATATATTTCACTTGAATAAAAGGTCCCAAGATCAACCTTCACATTACCACTGGAGTTTCATGAAGTTGATCCAAGAGATAGGGAAGAAGAAGAGGTTAATCTTCCATAACCTCATTTTCTTTCAGGGTCACTAAAGATGAATGAGTGCAAGATCAAAGAAGCCCTACACACTCTCCATGGAACCCATGCATTGATGACAAATTCCTATTGGAAGTTGGAGGAGAAATATTCAATGGAATACTTGGAGAAGTTTCATAAAGCCATGACAAGCACCAAGGGTAATTTTCTCCAATTGCTTTCTGATAGATACATTTTTCTTGAGATTGTTGAGTTGTTACATGGAGCATCCTTGAAATATGAAGAGAATAATTAAAATCTAACGTAAGAATTATTGACCACCCAAGATTCCTTGAAGAGAACTCAATGCGCATTCCAAGAGTCCAAGATGGAGATAGAGTAACTTCATGAGGAGTTGAAAAGATTTCACCTACCCTCCTACACACCATTCATCCATATTCACAAGGCTGGTTTCATTCCTGATCATATGGAGGAATATAATGATATGTTGGATCATGAGATGCATTTATTTTTGCATGTGCTTGAGGACTTTGCATACAAGCTTTAAGATAACCAAGCACTTGAACTTTTCCATAGAAAACTAGAGTTGTTTTTTGGAGAGAGTCTCTTCTCCATGGAAGAGTTAGATGAGCCAAAATTGGTTGGATCAGCTAGTAATGAAGAATATGCAGCCATAATATGGGTGTATAAGTATTGAAGAAATATGAATCATATTTCTACTCACACTTCTACTTCAGCCACATCAAGTGGGGATGAAAATTGGGAGAAGGAATTTTCCTTGTTGGTTCCACATGAGGAGCAGGAGGCTCCCATAGGTTTTCAAGATGACTTGAGGGATGCACCATTACCTTCTCATAAAAAACATAGGAACATGTTTCTTCCACTTGATTCCATTCATCCACACATGGATTGGAAAGGAATATACATAACATAGATGGAGACTAAAGGGTGTGCAAGATTGGTTCACATCGGTAAGAGTTTTCTTTACATTTGTAGCAGGCTCATAAATGCATATGGCAATGTTTTATCTTGTGAGAAGCAGATAAGAAAAATATAGAAGCCATTGGATGCATTGGGTACATGCAATTCCATGGATTGGATGAGTAGAGACATGTTGGATATGAGAACCCCCACAGGGGATCACCACCTATTCCTTGAGAACAAAAATGATGTATGTTTCGGTGCTTCTTGGAACATTGAGTTACATATGGTGGAGAGACTCGATATGATTTGGTACGACATCGATGAATTCCATTTCTGGTGGGAGGGTCTCATAAATGTTCAGTTTGGAATGGGGAGAGATGAGCTTCCAGTGTGGTGGTATGATTTTCACAACCTCATTTTCATCCTCTATAATGATAAAATTTTGTTGTTTTTACCGATGGTTGGAAGGAGGTAGATCAAACCATGGGATCCTGACATTCTTGGGAATGACATATTTCCAAAGGGGACAACAACATTTGGGTCCTTAAAGAGGATATAGTGGGATCCATGAATTCTACTCAGTTACCTTAACTGGGTAGACAATTTTGTTAAACGAAGTGGTCATCAAAGAAATGTGTATGATTAGAGTGGTGCAGCAGAAACATGGTGGAAATTTTTTTGCAGCACTTTGTGGTGCTTCTACTTGAGGACCAGCAGACTTGGTGGGGGAGGACTTTCATATCCCCACATTTTGACCACCAAAAGTGTTGACCATGATAAACACCTAGGTGTACTAAATGATATTATTTAATTACCCTAGGGAAAATTGCTAAAATAATTATATAAGAGGCTTATACTAAGTTTGATTTATCATCATTTTTAATTATTATGCAATTAATTATGTGGAAAATAAGTTTCCATTAATAGGAGGCCACTTGGGAAATCCAACTTGCCAAGGAGGAAATAGAATCTGTCATAGAACTAACAAAATCCAAGAAAAGATGGAAGACACAAAAGAGGCAACTCTGGGCCAAGGTAGGGCACAGTTTACATTTGGAGACTCTGTCACAAAATCAGGTAGTTCAAAACTATTTTTCATAAGGAAAATCAACAACTCTAGGCTGCAGTTTCCATTCTAGAGTTCAGTGACAAAAGCATGCAGTGCAGGAAAAGTTGTCAAAGGGAAAAGCAACAACACTGGGCCAAGGAGGGCGCATTTACCAAATTGGATAAAGGTGGATTATAGGGAAAAATATTTCTTGTCTCACACATGATAATTTCTTCATGTAGGGTGAATTCATGGCTAGGGTTAGGGTTTTGTCAAGGGAAACTTGCTTAACAGGTGGTTGACTTGCCAAAAAAGTCACCATAGGCTTATTTAAAGACACTGGGAGCCCCATTACTCAATTTATGTTTATTATTTTTATGTTGATGAATCTAAGGATTCCTTTCTGAATTTTTTGTCTCGATTTCCTGGGAGATGTGCCCTAAGGTTCTCGTTCCCTCTCTCCTCTTCCCCTCTTCTCCCCTTCTCATTACAGGTTACACTAGAGCTATGGAGCATCCTCTCTGATTTGTTTCAGTATTTTTTAGCATCCTCCATAAATCCATGAATTTATATCATATGTCATTAACAAGTCCATGAGTTTCCAGTATCTAAGGGTTCAAACCTCCATGTCCTTCCTTGAATTTGGTCTTTAAAATAGATTGTAATGAATCACAATGTTTAAAAGAGTGCTATAGTCCATTGATGAGAGTAATTTCAAATTTATTGTCTTTAATATGATATCATAAACCTTCACTTCAAATTTTATTTCAATCTTATTTAATATAGCTGATTTTTACTCGTTTTAGTGGACCTGGTCTAGATTTGCATTGTAAAATGACTAGTTTTCTTGTAACTTTCATATTTCAACTTGTATGAATCCAAATACAACCATTAATTTTCTTATGAGTCATTAATATAAATATATAAGTCCCTCAAGTCCAAAACAGAGAATTCAAATCACCCTTACCCTATTTGGAAGAGCCTGGAGATGGAGCTAGTGAGCTTCCCTGTGAGCTAGTCTCACCTTTACGAGTTACATAATCATTTCATTTTCATCTGATATGTTATAAAACTTCATAAAACTATGATTAATGTCCCATAATATTAAAACATAACCTTATTCATTTTATACAAGCCTCTGGTTGTTGGATTTGACAAATTCTTCCTATTTTCACGGTTGGGTGACCTGGAAGTGTGGGTATAGGTTTCAGTGGATTCTGATTATGAAACCTAAATTATATCTAATATAATTAATAATTCCTAAAAGTGTCCTTTATTTATCCCCACATCCCACTGCCTTGTTTGCAAAACTATCGACCACATTTCTAGTTTTGGCCTAGTCTCAAGAGCTTTCTGATCCAGGGCAAATTTTGGCATGTAATATTTTTCATAAAAATCATATCAAAGATAATATTATGATATGATTACAGATCAGGTAAATTATAGTAATATCAGAGTTCTGATTTCATTTTGAATAATCCTTTCAGATTGAATCCTTCCAGTCAAAACTAGTAATTTCCTTGCACCTAGTTTGACAATTTTCTACACCAAGTCTTTGTCTGGAGTTAGGATCTCTGAAATATAATTTGGGGATATTAAAATATGGAGTAAATTTAATAAATGGAATATAGTGATGGAGACATGCTGATATCAATATTGTATTTGTTCAAGATATAAAAATCCCAATTTATTCAAGTTTATACAAAAGGGTGCTAGATAGCTAAATGGTTTAGTCTTTTTCAAGTATTACTAGTGATCAAGGGGAGGAAGCTATTAGGTTGGGAATATGAGCATACTATTTGAAAATGTTTCTAAACCTGGGAAATGAAAATCCTACAGTACTCTCACCACCCATGCCTGAAGAAATTTCTAAAATTATATACTTAGAGAAACTTGTAGTGAACCAATAGTCAAAGGACACAATTGGTAGAGTAGCTCGAGCATTCAACTCAACAGATGGAATTATATCATATTTCAAAGATTATTTCCAAAATTTTAGGAATGAGATCATCCTTATCTAAAATCAATTCCAGCAGATAAGCATCCCCATATTTTCAGTGAGTTGGTAAGGCATGTGGCAGTCAAAAGATTAACACCTGGCATCAACTAAGCTCATTTTTTATATCAAAATCAGTAGATCCACATATCAATAAGAGGATCATCCGAAATCCAATGAATTTGATACGCAAACCTCCAATATTTGAGACACATTGCAACTATCTCTAGATTTATTTTACTTTTTGAGATTATTAGTTAATATTAGTTTTCTTAAAATTAGTAAGCACATGGGATCCTAAATGGATCTATTTAAACTATTATTTGTAATAGAACAGGGGTTGGATTCAGAGAGAAAACAATAAACTGTATTGTACTTCCATATTTTGATATTAACAAAAGATATTGAGAGAAAAATGTTCATAGTTTTTCTTAGCAGAGATTCATGTGCCCCTAGTTTCTTGAGTCTGTAAATCTTCTTATGTGAATGTGTTTCTCATATATTTCCTTTTTATGGTTTTTCCTCATGTTTGAATGGAAATAAATGAGTTGGAATTCATCGAAGATGATTTGGTTCATTAGATTCAAACATTAATACGTTTTTCATCTAAAGTTAATACAAACTTCGTCCCAGCTTGATGCTTTGTGTTAATGGACTATTTTCTTTAAGTATTCCATTATGTTGCAACTACAAATCTTTTGAAGAAATGTTGTCTATCTTGTCTCTATGAATGATTCATTTTACCACCAGTATTTGGTAGCTTGAAAGTAATTTTTTTTTTAATCCATTCCCAATGGTTCTATACTTTGATTAAAGCACTTCACTTAAATACTATTGTTACTAAATATCTAGCCATTGTTTTGGAAGTGTGAACTGATGTTAAGTGACCATAGGAAAATAGGTTCATTCAGGGATCTCCCTCTAGATTGAAAGGGCTAGATTTTAATTCTAAATATTGGTTTGAGGTTACCTTGGTATTTTTCTTCCACATCCAAAGAAAATTTCTTAGCGATAACATTATGAATGGGGTAAGAAACGGGTCATGTAAGCAAGAATCATTTAATTTATGCAGATATACATGAATTCTGATTCCACCCGTTGTCTTATCTTTCACCACCATCAGATTGATCCATTCTAATACTTTGAAAGGTTAAATAATCCCATCTTCCAACATCCTATATATTTATTATTTTACTTTTTTCTTATATAATGGGTTCAATCCATATGGTATCTTCTTTAATGGCTTAGCATCCGACTTCAAAGGGATCCTCATTTCTCCTAACTCCCCAACTATCCCTTTCATTTCTAAGAATGTTGTTGGGAAAAGTTCCTAGTACTCGCACAGAAAATTGACAATCTTCTCGACTATTTCTTCATTCCAGTAATCTCCAATATATGTGAATTTGGATTATCCTTCATATTAATATTTACCTTGTTTGTTTTCAACAGTTTTGCATAGTTGGTAGATACAAGCTCAGACCCTTATACTACGTGATCTCATTCAATTTCTGGAACTTGCAAACTTCTTCAGTCTTCTTCCTCTTGTTCTTATTTAGAAATGTTATAGATTTCCAAAACCTCTTGAACAGTCGCATCCTATCCGAGCTATAGAGGGGTACCAGTCCCGTCAAGTCTTCTAATGTAAAGATCACGATTTTGATCATCTGCAACACTCTTTCTACTGAAGGGGATTAATATTCAAAACTAAATGTTACCTTGAACTTGTTAGCTAAATATTCCCAGTCTGATATTCCTCTGTGTACTTCCATTTCTATATACCAATTCTTTGGGATTATGTCCAAAGTGTGTACAAACAAGGGCACCCATTCCTACTTAGGTATTGATCTCCATGTCGTAGTGCACTGTGTAATATAATTTGAAGGAAAACTCAGCCCAGGATATTTTTCCTAGTATATTCAGTCCCAAACATGACCTATAACAACCTTTTTCATTGCTACTAATCATATATTCTATCCTTATGTGTATCCCACCATCTTACCCAAGGTTCTTTCAGTGCGGCATCTAACATCTAATTCTAGCATTCTTTATTGTTATGGTATTAAAATTCAAATTCATTTACAAAATAGCTTGTATCTATTAGTTCTCCATATTTCGTAGGATCACATACTTCAGTTCTAATCCAACGCAATGTGCATGTAATATGTGCACATCTCCTTGTAGATACTTCAAGCATCCTCTGCTGCTAAAATTCTAGGGCTTGTTCTGAATCTGATGCACAAGAGTTGATACTTATCGAGCTGAGTACATCGTCAACAGTTGGATTAACATAGTCATCCATAATTTTGGTTTTATTGTAACGGTTATCATGTTTTTTGTTCCTTACCAGTTCCACATATCGTCTTCCTTTGTGGGATCCACAGGTGCAGTAACTCTTAGATTATCTCCTTCAAAGATCAATTGTGCCTTTTTCAGGTCAATAATAGCTTGGTTATTTAAATCCCATTCGAGTTCAAGTAAATTTGGGTTACTATCATACACTATCTCAATAAATTCAAAATACCTTTTACTGCACACTCCATCGATATCAACATTCACCCTTTTCAACGGTCTAATAAAAACAATTTTGTGCTGATTTTCTAACCTCAACTAGATGGGTGACCAGACCAAATCTAGTTTTCCCATCATCTCCCATGTCTTCCTAAGAGGGAAATTCACTTCATATCCTAGATCCAATATGATATAATCCATATCATAGTCTCCTATCTATGCACTAAGTTGAAATTCTCTATTTTTCCTTCTCTTGTGATGTTCCTAGTTAACTTCTCTCTATGTAATAGGTTCTATTTATCTTGTGTGCATTGGTATATTATCTTGCACAAAATGTTTTTTTGTAAATAAAAAGACTATATTACTTATAAAAACTCGTTACATATCACTCCTACATATTTCCAGGTTCATCATACATTTTTAGCAATCATAACATCAAAACATCTCCATATTATTATGGTTGGGACTCCAAAAATTGGATCTTATATTCTTTATAACTATACTATACTTCTACTGATAATATAAAGCTACTGAAGGATGAAAATAAAACACAAAATGTATAATATATATCATCTTGAATTTAAACAAGAACTTGTCCATAGTCCTTGCCACCTGAGCTTCCCAAATTGGTGTTTTTACCCTTCCCAGCTTCTGTCATCTCCTTTGGTTCTGCATCCTTCTCCATCTGTCAGATCTGGTTCCCAATCCTGCTAGTGCAACCTACCTCAACTTTTTGCAAATTAGTGGCATATAATTTCAAGCCCATATTGGATGGCATCATATCATTCTTCTGGTGCATCAGACAGCTGTCTTGGTGATGTTCCTTCCAATCCTAGATAGGATCTTGGTCTCCTTAGCGCTTTCCTTCATCATTCATGGCTACATGATCCATGATATTTTTCATGACCTAATACACCATGAGAATCCTGTCATAGGATGATTCCCTCCCCTCTATGGTTTTTGGATCCATCACCCATTCTTCCACCTCTGATCGAATTTACTCCATAGGCATAGTATGAACCTCCTCCCACAACTCCTTTTCAATAGATTCTATTTCATCTCGTACCACCATAGGTATGGGCTTCTGGAAGAAAGTGGTAGCATCTTTAGCCAGAGATTGATCTCGGGTGACTCTTACCCCAATTCCTCCCCTCCTTCCACCAGCGCTTCCTTTCCCTCCTGTCCCCCTAGACCCAACACCCAACCCGGTTCTAGCATTAACTTTCCTCTTTGGAACCATCTTTACTACTAGTGGGTGATATCTAGCAAGATCAAGAAACCTTGTGAATATAAATTAAGCTCTTATCAATTTCTGGGCGTGCTCACCAGTAGCTAAATCAAATACCTTAATAGGGTTGTGTGAAGTGTGAATGGGAATTCCTCATCTTTCACTCTGTGATAAAGAAAAAAGACCCTTAATTGCTATAATTGGGAGGTGCCTTTGTTATACCAAAATCAGGTCATCATCATGTGCTAAGACCTTTGACATACCTACTTGCCCTTAATCCTAGCACTTTGAGTGGAAACCCATGCTATCTATCAATTCTACATAAAAATGCTCAGCACCGCACTTTCCCTGTTAGCCATGAGCGGTTCCTTGCTCACACCGCCTTTCTACTATTTGCCATAAGCGATGCCACCACCTATTTCCCTTAGTCCATAAGCGGTTCTTACCTGAACCGCTCTATCATATGAGGAGAAACATGGTACCCTCGGTAAAAGGGGAAAAAGAGAGGATTCTTGAGGCTTCTAGATCATAAGCCTCATGTCCTCCCTTATCCCTATCATTGTGGGTCAGTTGCGCTCGAGATCCCCCATCATAGGATCTTAGAGGTCACATCATCCACAAATCTCTCAACCATTCCTATCCATTGAGCCTTATAAATACAAGCTCATGTCCATGGTTGAGGGGGGAACTCTTAAGGTATTGTTATGTTGTTGGATTGATCACTTGGCCCAAGCCATTGGAGAGCATAGAGAGCAAAGTTGGAGCTTATGGGGATGAAATTTTTGGTTTCATGGAGATGCATGTCAACACTAAGGCTTAATTGGTTGTAAACTTCTCCATTTTTATATTAATGCAAAGTTGATTTTCGTCCCACATTACTGTTGTTGTTTGATTTCACATGTATATGTTGTTAGATTCCTTAGTCACTAACATGGATTAGTAGATTATATTTTGGCAGCTTTGATGTGTTTGCGTGTTTGGTATGATTGTAGGTACATAGGGTTACTATCGAAGCATCACATTCTAGGTATCTACGGTGTCCTGGGAGGGTCTTCAACCTTTGTCATTCATTTGTTCTAGATCTGAACCATTCAGACCAGTGGAACACCTTACTGTCTACAGAAGGTGAAATATTCCCGCTAAAAAATCTAATGACTCCACTGGGGAGTAGACATATGTATCAGTTGTTATGATCTTCCTCAGTTCTTCAACTCTTATCCGAATCCAGGCTCCTTCTCCAACTCTCTTCAGTCAAATCTACTATCTGACTCAGTCAATTTGGGTTTGAAACTTCCAGATCTATTTAGATCTGAATCATTTCAACCTTTTATGCTCTATTTTTATACTGAATATATCAGCATTTACCCTGATCTAATCTTTTTCTGACTTGATCTATCGTTCTCTTTGTGTTTTGTATTTTTATAGGGAACCGTGCCTATATAGTGGGTGAGAAGTGGTGCCACCGCATGAATAGAGTGGGCAGTATGTGATGCCACTTCCTGTATCCTGTTGGTGAGAAGTGGTGCTGGGATAGAACCACTCTATCAACACCTGAGAAGTGCGATGCCAAGTAGGCATCATTCCAAGACCTCTTTTCCTCATTTTTTTGTAAAAATTTGAGTTGTTTTGCTTTCAGTCCTCCACTGTCAGGCTTATGTGATAGAATCTGATGCTTGTGGTTTGAATTTTTATGGTTTAAGATTGGTTTGATTGGGAAATTCAAAAGCTATATTAGGCTTTTTGATTGTTCATTTGCTTCTGTGCTAAGTTGGTTTTGTTTACGAAATGATTTCTTATTTTTTGAAAAGCTTAGGGTGTTAGTAAGATCTCTTTTCGTTTTTGTTATATAGACTAAATGAAGAACATTTAATTAGCATCTTAGTTTCATTTCTTGTTTGCATAGAGAACTTCTTTTTCCTTCCTTTAAAAAAGAAAATTTTGACTGAGATTAGGTTATCATCATTGAGCATTGGACAGTGGATCACTGATTGGTTTTACGAGCTTTTAGGATCTTCATGTTCTTTTGTCTTTTATGCATTTAGTACTATCTCAATCACTATAAAAAATATGGTATTTTTAAGTTATATTTGCCTATGTTTTAAGAGAAAATTGAAGAAATATAGTGGATTTGCATGTAGCGTGCTTCTTGTTTTTTTCTTAGGAAAAGAGATTCTTCCCCTTCTTATTGCTTTCAGAAAAGAGAAATCAGTTTGGAAATTGATGCTTGTATTTGATTTTGTGTTCAAGGATGTTGTTTGGAAGTATTTTTTGTTTTGAAATAAAAGAAAATACTCTCTTTCCCTCCCGTAAGTAGGCATACTGAACGGTAAAGTGAAATATTTTGCATAAGCATATTGCATGGTTTTACTTTTCTGTCAAAACAACATGCATTCACCTAATCGTCCACTTTAAAATCAACGGTAGTTATAGTTTAAAATTTACGTAGCAATTGGAGTGATATGTTAGAGACTTGTTTGGGCATCATTAAGCGTAGGAGCTGTCGTTATTTGTCTGCATTACATTTCGAGACTCGCGCGGTTCTTCCACGTACCGTCGGTATATTGAACGTCCTTTCACATACCCTTGAGGTATATAGAAAGGTACTACATGTACTCAATTGTATATCGGAAGGCCCCTTGTGTACGGTTATGCATTAGACAACACTACTATTGATTCAAGCTCCCATGTACCTTGAGTATATCGAAAGACCCCACTAGGATACCCTACCCATCTGAGAAAATCCCTTTGGCCATCTTGCTTGGAGCCATACACCGAAAAAAACATTTGGGGAGATTAATACACACGTACCCTCGAGGTATATCGTGAGTGGCACCTTATTAACAATCCTGGTGAAAGACCTAACTTTTTAAACTCCTCCTATCATTTTAAGTGTGCTTGTTTTGACCTATAGCTTGTGTAGGGAAATTTTTTGGTGTGTTTTCTAGTTTTTCAGACCCTAGGTTAGATAGGAACTGTACAAACTAGCTGAGTTAAGACAATCCAGAAGAGTATGGGGCTTTCCACCCGATTTTACTCCTGGTTTAGGAGAAAATCCAATGGAAGCTATCGACCAAGGAGCTACTACCACCTCCCAAGTGGGAGATAGTGTGGTTGCATAAAGTGGAGGACCATATTCTTCACACTCGCCTCCCTTGGTCCAACAACCTTCTCAGGGAAATACCTCGTTCCATTCTCCCACAGAAGGTCATGTTGATGATACTACCCGTCCGGATTTTGGTCCCAATGATCCATTTTGGGATACTCCTGTAGGACAGGCCATTGCCTTATTTGGCACCTGTTTAAACTTTTCTGAATATGAATAAGAATGTAGGAAATACTATGCTACCATTCTCCATGCATAGGAGATTGACAAGCAAATAGATTACCTATTAGGCCCGACACCATCACGTTCCACATCTATTCTTGTGGGATATCACTCACTTGCCGATTCTATGAGACCCATTGAACCGATTATAGATCATCCAATAACACCCCACAACCCAGGTCAAAATACCACCACCTCCCATGTTATGTATGTTCCTAATCCTCCTAGGTCTTCTGCACCTGGGGCTCTACCTTCAATTCCGATTTTGTATGTACCTTCTAGTGCTGGGGGGAAACCCCTAGCACGACCTACATTATCTGACACCGGAATTGTACCTAGTCAAGGACATACCTCTAATATAGAACCGTCTATAGTTTATGTCCCTCCCACCCATACTAATGTGGTTAATCCCCCATCTAGTTCAGGTCAGCCCTCGGGGGCACAACCTGTAACCATTCAATATTCTGGGGGTTATGTTTATCACATACTTGTAGGTAATATTAATCATCCATCTAATCCTACAGGGATACCTTATGCTGGAATTCCATACCCTAGTAATGATTTTATGCCATGGGGGCAACCCAACTGGTATTACATGCCAGCTATGGGGGGGATACCTATACATATTGCGGGAGGTGCTGAAGGACTGCCTTATGGAGGTCCTCCCCCTGGGGGGCCTAATGGTCCCCGGAGGATCTGGAAACTTTCCTCCTTATGGTCCTAGTGGTCTTAGTGGTTCTGGGGGGCTTGGTGGCTTTCCTCCTTATGGCTATGGAGGGTCTAGTGGCCCTCTGCCTAGTGGTTCTAGAGGCTCTTGAGGCTTACCAACTGGTGGCTCTGGAGGGTCTGGTGGTCCTGGTTATCCCAGTGGTCCTGGTGGTCTTGGTGGCCCTAGTGGTCCTCCTCCTGGAGGCCCTAGCAGTCCTAACGGTCCTGATCCCAGAAATAAACCCCCCGCGGGTGGATTATTGGTAGTTCTTCATCATAACAACCTATCTTTCAGTCCACTTATGGTCCTACTGGTAATTATATGCCATATCAATATTACTAGTATGTGCAACCCAATCAACAGTTACCTTTCCTAGCAACTTTGGACTTACTTGACTTGTCCAAGTTGATTAATGACCCCATTCGACACAATCCCTCATGGTCTCCCATTCTAGTAAAGTTACCATCGGATATCCCAAAGTTCGATGGGAAGTAGGGAGACGATTCAAAGAACCATGTTATGACATTCCATTTGTGATGTTCTTCAAACTCCCTCATGGATGACTCCATTCGGTTACGACTCTTTCAACGAACTTTGACCGGTACAGCCGCGAAGTGGTACATTGAACTCCCACAACATTTGTTTGTGGATTTCGGCTTGTTGGCTACCGTGTTTCTTACACACTTTTAGATCCCTATTCATTATGAAATGAGCATTGATCTTTTAACTTTTCTGTAGCAGAACACCTCCACCCACATATCTGATCATATTCACGAGTGGAGAAGGCGGAGAAGACTTATTAAGGCCCCTATTTCGGATCAGTTATTAGCTAATTGGTTTACCAAATCCTTGTTGCCTCCTATTGCCCAAGATGTGGCTGTGGGCGGTGCTATTACTGAAGAGTAGGCTATTAGTTGAGCCTAGTATCTTGACTTGGTCTATTCCCAGTTTGGAACCCTTTATGACTAGATTCCTCAAGCTCCTCACCCAAGCACCGATCCCGCTAAGCCACCAGCAGAAGTACCTGTTGATGGGATTGTTGGTTCAATCCAGTCCCCTTCAGCAATGAAACCTGCCAAGCAACACCAAACTACCACCCCTACTCCTTCAACTCCTAAGGTTTCCACTGAGGTCAACTCTATTCAAAGTACTCAAGCCTCGGGTAATAATAAAAAGAAAGGTAAAAATAGAAATAAAAAACCTGGAAATCAACAGGAGACTCCAAGACCAACCAACAGTGATAACAATAAAGGGAAAAGAAAGGAAAAATATCCCTGTTTTCTATGCGGCGGTGACCATTTTTCAAAGAATTGTCCTCGTCGGGACGAAATCTACCAGTTTCTGAAGTCCAATCCCGCACCCATAGTACTTACGGATCCTTTTCCCTCTCAACAACAATTGATAGACCACATGTCTAATCAAGGTAACTCCAATTTGTCAGAGGAAATTCATATGATGTCCTCAGATACCAGCAATCTGTAAACTCAAAGTCAGAATTATGACAAAACCATAGATAAGAAAGAAGATCATTCTTCTTCAGGGAAAGCTCCCTCTACTAGTTCTCTGAAATCCTTATTTACTGTTCCCTTATCTATCGAGAAGCCTACTCTTGACACGATTTTGCATCCACCTAAGAGTACTCTTCAGAAGGTAGTATTTAACCCTAATGCCTAAGCTACTCAATTTTATAATGTAGTTGAATATCTTGCTCAGAAACCTTGTGCAATGTCTACCTTATAAGTACTCCAAAGTTTCCCTACACAACGCAAAAAATTGTTAAAAGGATTGGGAGCTTTAGACCCGGATAATACTAACTTGATTCATTTCAATGTTGAGACCTATAAGTCTAGGTTACCGCATAAAATTGCTTTTTAGATCATTACAAAAGTAGTTGGAAAGAAGGTTTTTCGAACGGTACTAAATGAAGGAGCTTCAACCTTGGTTTTGTCTCTGTCTTGTTGGAAGGCTCCCGGTTCTCCCGAGCTTGTAACATCACCTACAACCCTTAAAGCCTTTGATGAATGAGGTTTCCAACCCCATGGTCTCATATCAGCCCTAGCGGTCGAGCTAGGGGAAAAACCATTTCCATTCAAGTATAAGTGGTAGATGCCCCCTTAGATTACAACCTCCTTCTGGGAAGAAATTGGCTCTATGCCATGACCGCTGTCGCCTCAACATTATTTCGAGCAGTCCAATTTCCGCATCTAGGGAGAATTGTTACTATTGATCAGCTTGATTTTTGTACGTCGAATGTTACTACCTCCATGGCTAATAGCATCCCCATGTTAGGCCATTCCCCTCCTCCTTACCAGTTGATTGGGGTAGGCATGTTGAAGGATTCATCCCTTATGGGGATTTTTCCATCCACTCCTCCTAGCACGGATACCACGAAAGTCCATATGATCACCTAATTTGATTATGAGCCTAAGGGTAAACATGTTGTTGATTCCACCTCATTGATTTCACACGAAGCACTGTATGATGCTATTCAAACCTTGTCCAATGATCGGACTGATGACCTTCATCTAGTGGCTTCGGATCCTTACCATTTACCGTACTGGTTAGAACATTCTCTTCCTTTTCTAGATGATCTCTCTGAGAGTTTTCCTTTCAATGAGTCCATTATGGAGATCATGAATATGGATGAGTCAATTTGGGAGGATCACCATCATAGATCCATGTTCCTCCCCAACACCAGTTCGGTTAGCCATGATTTTGCATCCTTGTTTCCTACTGGTATTGTCAACATACCCCAAAGTCCTATATTTTTGCAAGATACAGATTCTGAAGGAAACCTTTGCAACATTACTCAGACGAATCCGATTGACATATCAGCCAAGCCTGATACTATCGAGCATGTTCATGTTGGGAAAAACTGCTCGACAGATGAATCTGAAACCTATAAGGCACTTTTCAAATAATTTCATGATATTTTTTCCTAGTCCTATGAAGAGATGCCTAGGATTGACCCATCCATTATGGTCCATGAGATTAAAACCTATCCCACGGCTAAACCCGTCAGGAAAAAACTAAGGCAAGTCCATCCTCGGAAGGCTGTAGCTATTTAAGCTGAAATTGAGAAACTTCTCAAAGATTGGTTTATTTATCCTATACCCCTGATGGAATGGGTATCGAATGTTGTCCCTGTCAATAAAAAGAAGGGCACCATTAGATTTTGTATCGACTTTAGGGATTTGAGTAAAGCTTTTCCTAAGGACAAATTTCCTACTCTACACATCGATCAGATTATCAACAACTATGCTGGAAGTGTCATATTTTCATTCATGGATGGCTTCTCTGGCTATAATCAGATTGAGATATTACCCTTCGATCAACACAAGACGACATTCATTTTCCCATGGGGAACCTTTGCATATAAGAAGTTACCTTTTGGCTTGAAAAATGCTGGAGCCACGTTCCAGCTTGGGATGCCCTATGTGTTTCACAATATTAAACATATTGTTGAACCGTACCTTGATGACCTCCCTGCTCATTCACAGCGATGGGAGAACCACCCTAGTCATCTTAGAGAGATATTCCTGAGATGTCGTCATTATAATATACGGCTCAATTGGCATAAATGTGTTTTTTGCATTGAGACGGGACGTCTACTAGGTTTTGTGGTATCCAAAGATGACATCTGGATCGATCCTTTGAAAATTGCCACCATTCTAGATCTACCAGCCCCAACTAATCTCCTTGAACTCCAAATTTTGCAAGGGAAGGAAAACTTTCTCCATCGTTTCATGCACAATTTCACAGAGAAAACGCACGGTTATATGCATCTCCTTAAGAAGAACACTCCATTCTTCTAGGATGGCCAGGCCCAACGCGCCTTTGATAATCTTAAGCACGCTCTGACTCATTCACCCGTGATACACCCCCTGAATTATTCAAAAGATTTCCTCTTTTATATTGCTGCCTCTGCTACTACCATCGCTATGGTTTTAGTGCAGGAAAATCTCCATGATCAGGAGCACGTGATTTATTATGCCTGTAAGAATCTCATGGATGTTGAAACTCACTATTCATGTGTGGAAAAGTTGGCTTAGGACACAGTCATTGCTGTACAAAAGTTTTGTCACTACATTCTACTCCGCACTACCACTGTATTAGCAGACCAGAACCCTATGTATTACATCCTGACTTGTCAGGTGCTCAGGGGCAAGTACTCCCGCTGGATATTCATACTTCAGGAGTTTGATCTGGAATTTGCCAAAGCCACATCAAATAAATCCTTGTTCTTTGTCGAGCTTATGTGTGATCTTCCCTATGCTTCGACAGAATCTGAGCCAAGTGATTCATTCCAGGATGAATTCCTGTTCCTAATTAGCACTACCGATCCTTGGTATGGAGATTTTCTTATTTATCTCCAGACACAATGATTTCAGCTGCATTTATCCTGTGATGATCGCCACCGTATCCGTCACCATGCGAAGTACTACCTCATCCTGAATGATACCTTGTATAGACGTGGGATTGACTCTATTCTCTGGTGGTGCCCCACCCATGAGGAGGATGAGCATGTGTTGAATGATTTCCACTCTAGATCATGTGGTAGTCATTTATCTGGGATGGCTACAACCCAGAAAATCCTTCACGCTGGATATCTGGCCTTTTGTCTTCAAATACTGTCATGAGGCTGTTACGAAATGCCCACCTTATCAACAATTTTACCATAAAAAGCGCACCCATCATGCTCCGCTACACCACGTCATTTTTGTTGGCCCATTCGCCAAATGGGGGATTTACTTCATGCGTTGTAAGCCTACCTCATTCGAGGGGCATGGTTACATCATCGTAGCCATTGATTATTTCACAAAATGGGTTGAAGCCATGTCTACATACGCAGAAGATGGTAAGAATGCCACTCTCTTCTTGTTTAATCATATCATAGCTAGATTTGGAGTCCCATAGTCCATCGTTACTGATCACAGATCCCATTTCCATAATCAAATGATGGACGAACTAAGTGTCAAGCTAGGTTTTCACCATGAAAAATCTACGCCGTATTATCCACAAGCTAGTGGTCAGGTAGAGGCCATTAACAAAGTTTTGAAAACTATGCTTCGTCAGATGGTTGGAGATCATAAATCCAACTGGCACCATGTTCTTTTCTCCTCTCTTTGGGCATATCGGACTTCAGTGAAAATAGCCACTGGTTTCACGCCATTCCAGCTTGTCTATGGAATTGAAGTTGTCTTACCGATTCAATGTCAGATTCCACCTTTACAACTTGCCATCGAACTTCTCCCAGACACTTCTGCAGAGGAAGAAATATTTTTGTACTTGAATAACCTTAACGAGACTTGGAGAGATGCTACCTTGGCTAATGAGGCACATAGGAAATGCGTCAAGGCGCAATATGATAAATCCATCCAACCTCGTATCTTTAATGAGGGTGACCTAGTTTTGACTTATGATAAGAGATATGACAAACTACGGAAGGGTAAGTTCGAGTCCATGTGGTACGGACCTTTCGTCATTTCTAAGGTTTTAGAGAAAGGAGTCTACGAGATCGTTGATTATGATGGAATCCCTCTAGGACAACCTTGCAATGGGTTGTACCTGAAAATATACTATGCCTAGGTCTTTCTTGGATAGTATCTTGTATATATGTATATTGATTTACTTTCAGTGTGCTTTTATTATTTTCAAGATGGTTTTGAGTTTAGTGTCTGCATCTGTTTATACCATGTTTTAGTCATGCAGATGGATTTCTACGGCTTCGCTGATGGTGCTTGCCGCCACACCTTGAATCTCGCCTCAGCTGCTTGGGTCCTTTATTCCCTAGCTGAAGATTTGGTCAATTCAGGAGCAGTTTGTATAGGTCTCACTACTAATAACATCGCCGAGTATTAAGCAGTCATCGGTCTTTTGAATGAAGTTGCCTCCCAGGATGTTTGTGATCTAGTAATCTTGATGGACTCACAACTCGTGGTTTTCCATTTAAACCGTGTTTATACCATTAGAAACCCCGTGCTCCTCCACCTCTTCTGGAGAGTACGTTTTCTAGAAAGATCATTTGAAACCATCACTTATAGGAATATTTCCCATTCATGACATTGAAATCAAACATGGTACATTTTAAATAAACATTCAAAGACACATAAAACTCATATAAAATACATTTACCATTTGAGACATATAAACACCAGGTAAAAGTATGTATATATATACGAAAAGTTTCCAAAAAATAGGTCTTGAGACCTCATCTAAAGCACATAGGCTTTCAAGCGAAACTACCATACAAAATCCTGAAGCTGTCAGCTTTCAATACATATCTCATACACTAGTGATGCTCATGGTAGCACATCACTGCTCGAGCTACTCTACATAGCAGCCTACTGAATCGACCCGATACTCCCACTGTGGATCTTTGATATCTCATTGGGAGGTCATCAATGGCATCATCTGGGATATCTAAGGTCAACCTTTCTAGGTTTTCCTCTAGCTCCCTAGTGATATAATCACCCCATGGTACAAATCAGGCTCCAACTCACCTATCCAACAGAGAATCTCCTCCAGGTCATGCTGCTCCAACATCTGCATGAGAATATACAGGTCTCGTCTCTTAACATAAAAAAGTATAAAAAATTTAAAAAACATAAAAACATTTCATCCATTTTAGATTTTCTTGCTTCTTATCAATGTCGCCCCACTGTCTTCCAGGTGGGAGTGGTAGTTTAGGATCTCCGGTGAAGTCTGTACCTGCGTAAGCATAATTCTCAACCATACGGATCTGATCTCGGAGCCATCTGAAGAACCGGTCACTAAACTCAACCTTTCCCCTACCTGCTCCTGTACGAGCCATGATCTGGACCCACCTCAGCATATGGGGGCCCCGTGCTCTCAAGCTTCTAAAGACGACCTGAGGTCTCATTTGTGGAACCCACTCGAAGAAGAAGCAGGCTAAAATGGAGCCAAAGCAAAACTACTTTAGCTCTCCCTACCAACACTTAGTAAGCTGATATTTGAATATTGGAAGCATGGCTTCCTCCCAGTTGAATACTGTGGGTGCCATGGCCTCTATGGTGTATAACATGTGTGCCCTAGAATCTTGGTGCACACCCTGACTCCCAACCACCCTCTGCATAGTAAATAGGACAGTCCGTAGGGGCCCATTCGTCACTGCTCTGATGGGGATCTTCTTCCCCGATGTCCTCATCCCTGGAGCATAGTGATGATCTATAAGATCTCGAGTGGTAATATCCCCTCCACGGGAACCTGTCAATGAGATGGGGGCACCCCATCTCGAGAGACCACTCAAGAAGTAGATGTCTTCTACTTCCACTGTAAGAATATGGGCCCCAACCTCAAAGTACTGCTGCTCCAAATTCCACATCCGCAGTATGTGCTCTAACAACCGCTCTTGTGACACTAAGCTTGGGGTCCAGAAGAACTTCAGGAGCCCACAGTCCCGTAATGCGACAATACAACCCGCATTTCTCTCAGCGAAAGCATCATCAATGTCATGTTGTCTTTCTTTCCATATCACCATGTTTTGAGTAACCAAGACCTGCCAAAAACAATCATAGCATGCATTAGAATCATCTCTAATCATTAAAAATCAAAAGAATGACTTATTATTGCTCATGCTATTAGTTTAAAATCTCCACGGTCGGCACCGCCTATGCACCGTTGGAGATAGGCGGTGGAAATGCATGTCAACTATGTTATAGGTGCGGTTCTCGAGAGATATCATGTATCTCGCAAGGGGTATGCACAGTGCCTGCTTTTAAGGTTTTAGGGCTTGCCATATGAGCCCAAAACCCCATCAAAACTCAAATTAAATGCTATGAAATGAAAGAGTAGGGTTTTAGCTGTTACTTGCAACTAACGATGCTCAAAACAAACGGTGGGAACTCCTGGTATCAGCTACTGAATATCTGGCTAAGAAAGTGCTCCAAATGCTCTCCTATATGGGTAAATAGTGAAATGATTTGATTTTTTACTATTTACATGACTTATATAGGCATTTTTGGGTCTAATATACTATAGTTTCGATATAAAATCATATTTTAGTCGAAATTTATCTGTCATAATCCCTTAATGCTAGTTATAAATGCATTTAACACTTGTTTCTGAGTCGATTGCAAGATAACAGAACTATAGAAAGAAGCTTTGGAAGTTTGTTTATGGCTTTTTTGCACTTTCATAAAATGGAAAAGCTCGATAAGCGTTCATTACGACACATTAGAGGAAATTTGGGGTCTAAAATGGGCCATATAAGAAAACACGCCAACAATAAATTTTGTGAGTTGGAATTCAAGAATCAATAGAATTTCAATAAAATGAGTCAACCATAATGGTTGAATTGACATATTTGTCATAAAAGAAAACTACTTTTTTTGTTCGTATTTTCAACATATCTCCCTGTGTTTTTACTCAAATTTCAAGTAGAAGAGCTTGTTGGATGTGGAATTTAATTCTACATCTAACGAGTACCCATGCTGCATACTTTTGACGGAGCCCGCTACCCCAAAAACAAGAAATACCTGAAAAACATGATGATGATGATCACATTTTTTTCAGGTATTTCTTGTTTTTGGGGTAGCAAGGTCCGTCAAAAGTATGCAGCGTGGGTACTTGTTGGATGCGTAATTAAATTCCACATCCAATGATCTCTCCCACTCAAAATTTGAGTAAAAACATATGGAGATATGTCGAAAATACGAACACAAAAAGTAGTTTTCATTAGAGGAATTTTGGGGTCTAGAATGGGCCTCCTAAGGAAAATAATAAAATAATAGTTAAAATAATAAAATAATAGTTAAAATAATTAAATAATATTGATTAATTTTGGAGGAAGAAAGAAAAAAACTACTTTTTGTGTTCGTATTTTCGACATATCTCCCTGTATTTTTACTCAAATTTCGATCGGGAGAGCTCGTTGGATGTGGAATTTGATTCCGCATCCAACGAGTACCCACACTGCATACTTTTGACGGAACCTGCTACCCCAAAAACAAGAAATACTTGAAAAAACGTGATGACATTAATGGTGATCTCCCTTGCAATTGTTAACGATTCACATCATTGGCCAGTAATCAAGTGGTTTCTAGGATGTTCGACTTCAGATCATTGTAATCACATGGATAGAATCATACTTTGTGGAAGACAAGATGAAGACCCTGGGTATTTGTTTAAAGCGCTCATTGCTTTTCCCCAGGTTAAGATGGATTTTTGTATATCTAGCATGGATCCACATTTGTATGGTCGTGGCTATGCTCAAATTTGTGTCTGTATGACATAGATCTACATTGTATGTCTGGTATCTATGTCCAGGTTTGAGTCCTCTATCACATGGATCTATGTTGTATTCTACTAGCCATGCTTGTTTATTCCTCTCATGGATCTGCCTTTTATTGGTCTACAACTATGAGTTGGTTACTTGTGTCTATGAGTCAACATACTGATGTACTACAGATGCCTACTTGATGACATGCTCCGATCGAGCTGACATTTTCACTTCATAGCAACGAATTGTTCTCTCAAAGCTCTCGTTTATTGTATCCATTTAAGACTCATGCTTTGGGGGGGGCATCCTGTTATACCAAAATCATGTCTTCATCATGTGATAAGACCTTTGACATACCTACTTGCCCTTAATCCTAGTACTTGGAGTGGAAACCCATGTTGTCTGTCAATTCTACATAAAAATTCTCAGCACCGTGCTTTCCTTGTTAGCCATTAGTGGTTCCTTGTTCGCATCACCTTTCTGTTGTTTTCCATAAGTGGTGCCACCACCTGGTTCCCTTGGTCCATAAGAGGTTCTTACCTAAACCACTCTGTCATAAGAGGAGAAACGCGGTACCCTAGGTAAAAGGGAAAAAACAGAGGATTCTCGAGGCTTCAAGATCATAAGCCTCATGTCCTCCCTTATTCCTATCATTGTGGATCAGTTGAGCTCAAGATCCCCCATCATAGGATCTTAGAGGTCACCTCATCCACAAATCTCTCAACCATTCCTATCCATTGAGCCTTATAAATACAATCTCATGTCCATGGTTGAGGGGGAACTATTAAGGTATTGTTATGCTATTGGATTGATCACTTGGCCCAAGCCATTGGAGAGCATAGAGAGAAAATTTGGAGCTTATGGGGATTAAAGTTTTGGTTTCATGGAGATGCATGTCAACACTAAGGCTTAATTGGTTGTAAACTTCTCCATTTTTATCTTAATGCAAAGCTGATTTTCATCCCACATTATTGTTGTTGTTTGATTTCACATGTATATGTTGTTAGATTCCTTAGTCACTAACATGGATCAGTAGAGTATATTCTAGAAGCTTTGATGTGTTTGTGTGTTTGATCTGATTGCAAGTACACAGGGTTACTATTGAAGCATCACATTCCAGGTATCTACGGCGTCTAGGGAGGGTCTTCAACCTTTGTCATTCATTTTTTCTGGATCTGAACCATTCAGACCAGTGGAAAACCTTACTGTCCACAGAAGGTGAAATATTTCTGCTAATATCCTTCCATCTTTCGTCCCATCCTTTCTACCTATGAGATCTGTACTAATCTTAATTTCTTGCATGATGAAGACCTTTATTACCTTATTTGAGGGTTGGATCCTATTTTATCTATATATATTCATTCACTAGTCCCCATACTTTCTCATACCCTGATCAAAAGTAGGTATACCTTTTCCCATCCTTGTTCTATGATTATTGTAGGTTGCTTGACACATCTTTCACGTCCCTTTGATGCCAATTGTCATGGCTATGCATCACTTATCTGTTGTCTTCGTCTTGTCTAGTCTCCTCATGATCCACGTTCTCCAGGTGTCTACATTGGTTCACCTATTCTTCTCTCCCAAATTCGTCCATTCTTCCAACCCTTATGTCCTAACCTCCACTTACCCCTATATTTTCCATGAGGTCAGCAACTAGTATTGGCTTCCCTCCTGATGTGATTAAATGAAAGAGAAGAGTAGGTGGTGGTGATACAACTTAGGGTTTCCATCCTTCTCAAAAGATGCCAACTAGTGCTGACCTTTTCCACTGATTGACTTGTGGATAGTTTCTTTTCCATCTGGATGATGACTTTGGAATCTCCCTCAACTGTAACTGGTAACTAGCCTTCCCTGGACACAAGCCTCAGGCCCTGAATAAGACCTTCCATCTCGATAGAGTTGATAGTATTAGTCTTAATTTATCCATAGTATATTTTCATAATACCTCCTGTTTCATCCCTGCAAAGTCCCCCATACCCAGTATCTCTTGGATTTTCCCTTGATGCTCTATTGAAGTTAAGCTTGAAATATCCCGATTGCAGAGGAGACCAAAAGTTTGGGCTGGATGGTTGAAAAATTGGGTTTTTTCTTCACAGCCCATCAAGTTATTTCCTTGATATTCCCCATCCTGTAGCTATGCGAGGCTCTGCCTTTGTGAGATCTTTTCCCCTCTCCCAATTTCTTCCTCCTAATAGTCTCTTGAAGGTTATGAACTAGCCTCTTCCATACATCCTCTTCATTGGACTTCTTACCCAGAATATGTGACTATTTCGTTCCTTCCATATAATTCATAGCAACATCCCTGGGAACATCATCCATAACATGCCTAGGATCGGGGTTTTGAATTCTTTAACATTCCATCCCTTGAGGGTTAGGTCTGACTGACCCCAGATTCAGTAACTTCTATGGAATATCATCACTCCCCTATCCCATAGAGATGAGGAGAAGGGGAAGCTATCCAGAATATTATTGATGCTTTCTTCATCATTAAGGCACAGAGGGAATTGAGAGGGGACATGAATCCCTTGCTTCTTGATATTATCCTTCATCAGGATCCTTCATATTAAAACCAACCAACTGAAGGTGGTCGTTTTTTTCCATGGATTCATATTCCAAATCTTCTTCCATATCTCTTCCCTCTCTTCCCCTCTTCTTGTCTTAATGTCATAAGATTCCTCGATTTTGAAAGTTCCTTTAGGAAAATAACCCCATCTTAACTTGTCCACCCCTACTTGTGGATATATCTTCCCTTGAGAGCATCCAAGAAGGATGGGGTATCCTCATTGTTTTTTATTTTGTCCCACCACTCCTGCTTTCTCCATTTCCTATAATCACCAACGTATTTTTCCTCCCAATATTGGAACACATTAGTTTTTCCTCCTCTTATGGCCTGCCATCAGGGATATTCCCCCAATTTTAGACATCGATTCCATGATTCGTCCCAAAATTTCGGAAGCCTACCATCTCTGATTTCCCAAAAAATGTGGTCTTGTACCATCTTCTTGTTACTTTGATCCTTCATCCATATGTCTAACCCTACCTTTTCCTCATTGAATTTTACCAAATCATAGGTTAACTTGTCTCGAGCATACTTCACATGCCATAATTTATCCCATGGATCTAAGTTTTGGTTACACCATCTCCACCAAATATTCACTCCTTGAATTTCATTCACCACCTCTGGGTCCCTAATTCTTAGACCCCCCCTATCCTTGGGATGGCATACTTTATCCCACCCCACCAAGGAAAATTTGGCCTTCTCTTCCCTTCCTCCACAGAGGAAAACTCTCTGAAGGCCACAAATTTCCTTAATAATCATCTGAGGAGCTGATATAACTGAGAAGAGATATATCAACATTGCCTGAAGGAATAATTTGAATAAGAACATGCAACTTAGGAGGTTTAGAGGTCTCGACATCTAACTCGTGAGCTTACTCCTCATCTTATCAATCAAATCCTATCAGGATACCTTCCTAATGGCCCCTTCAGCAAGTAGAGATCCCAATTATTTTGATGGGAAAGAGCTTTGGTGAACCCAAGGATCTGCAATATGTTCCTTTGGGAGACATTAGAGGAATTGAAGAAGAAAACTTGAGATTTTTGATGGTTGAATTTGGGCCATGAAGCCTTAGAAAAAAATCATCGAACTTCTCTTAAAGGATCGAGCATCTTGGACTGAAGGGTGCGCCATTAACATTGTATCATCTACAAACTGTTGATGTGTTTTTTTTTCCATCCCTCATCAATATTTAACCCCCTAATTTCTCTTCTATAATATTGGTCTTGAATTAACCTGCTAATCCTGTCTTTCATTAAGATGAATAGGAAGGGGGACAAGGGATCCCCCTGTCGAATCCCTCGGGTAGGTTTCATAATTGAGGTGGGAGACCCATTCCATAAAATTGAGTAGAATTGAGTGGTATCCAAATTCATGATCCATTCAATCCATTCCCTTCTGAATGGCATAGGCACTTAACATAATTCTCATGTATTTCCAGCTTAGCTTATCATAAGCTTTGTCTATATCCAATTTAACTAACATACCTATCTTTTTGGTAGTCTTCAAAGAATGAATGGTTTCATGAACCAGGATAATTCCATCTAGAATTTGTCTTCCTTCTACAAACCCCAACTATTACAGGATGATGAGGATGGGGAGAATAGGCTTTAGTCTATTGGATATAACTTTTGAAATGATTTTATAAATAACATTGCACAGGGAAATGGGTATGAACTTGCTAGGGTATTCAACTCCTTCAACTTTAGGTATGAGGGTAAGGAAAGTAGCATTAAAATACTTCAAGACTCCCTGGGCTCTCCTTGATTCCTCCACTATTTCCCACACTTCATTTTTTATCAAGTCCCAAAAATGGTGGAAGAAGTTGGTCGTGAATCCATCTGGTCTTGGCGCTTTCCCAAGAGACATTTGTTTCATAGCCTCCTCCACCTTCTGAAGGTCAATGGGATTGATCAACATGTCATTTGCTCTTGGGTGACCACCTTAGGTATGAGTCTGATGACATTTTAGATATCCTACATCCTATCTGCTTGATCTTAGGACATGATTTCCTCAAAGTGTTAGATCAATTCTTTTTCTATATCCCCCCTAGTTTCAACCTGAACACCCCTAGTCTTCCTTAATTTGTGAATATTTTACCTTTGGTGGTTTTGGATTACTGTGTTGTGGAATAATTTGTTGTTCCTTTCTCCTTCTTGAAGCCACTGGTTTCTTGACTTTTGTTTCCAAAAAATATTCTCTTGTCTTTCTCAGGCTTCAAGTTGAGTGAGAAGATATTTCTCCTACTTTCTAAGTTCTTCTCCCCACCCTTCCTCCATACCTTTCTTATGAATCTCCTCCAGGCCTTTGATCAACCTTTTCTTGTCCTGGAATATATTCCCAAAGTATTCTTTATTCCACGTGCGGATCCTAGATTTCAAAGACTTCAGCTTCTACTGGAATTGATACATCCCTATCCTTGAGGGGGGAACCAACTCCTGCCACCATTTCCATACCAAATCCTCAAATTATTCATGTTCGAGCCCAAATTGCTCAAATCTAAATGGTTTCCTGATTAGGTTGTCCAACCAATCTCATTGTAGGCCTATAGGCCAGTGGTCTTATCCTATTGTTGAGAGGACACTAGTAGCTATTTCTCATATTTTTCTAGATATGTCCTATGAGACAAGGAATTATTAGAATTAAAGTGCCATTGATCTTCAGGAAATGAGTGCCATTAGATTTTAATTATTATGCAGTGTAAAGGAATGAATAATACCCACTGAACAAAACAAATATCATAGGAAACACACAAGTATTGATCAATATAATTACATAATAAGTTTCATTAATCCCAGCAGTATAAAATGGTGTTATATAAAGGATAATTCGAATTATGTGGATAATTTTTGAATCTACCAACTCAACATGACTGACTGGATAACTATAAGTGTCTAAATCATTATCGGAGTTCATTGGGATAACTCCAGAAGTCTAATTCAGTCTCTGCATCAGTTATAACTAGTTAAACTAGTTGAAATGATGTGGTAGGTGAGAAGTAGGCAAGAACTGGCACCTTCCCACATGCATCCATACAAGAATGGCACTAACTAAAATGGAGGACATCTAACTGAATGTAAATGGAGCATATATTATCTTGACTAGTTACCAACTACCAAAAATTGAAGTAGGTTGGTGGCGGCACTCCCAGTGGCTCGTAAATTGTAGGGATTGGTCTAGGAGGCACATAAACTAATGCATGAAGGTGC
Source organism: Pseudotsuga menziesii (assembly GCA_001517045.1). Taxonomy (NCBI): domain Eukaryota; kingdom Viridiplantae; phylum Streptophyta; class Pinopsida; order Pinales; family Pinaceae; genus Pseudotsuga; species Pseudotsuga menziesii. The sequence goes on along the minus strand of LPNX010167085.1, from coordinate 301,372 downwards.
ACTAAGTTGCAATTAACCTATATTTGTATTTCCCACACTCTAGTGACTGGTATAGGTGGGCCCATTAATCCAAGTGGACCCAATGGTACTAGTGGACCCAGTAATAACTAAGTCACTCCTAAGTTAGGAAAATATAATATAATCAACTGGTTTGGACAAGGGAGGATTATAAACCCTAAAACCCCCCCTGAATCCTAACTGGGACAAGTGAAGGCCCTGGAAATAAGGAGAAAAGTGTTAGATTTTTATCATTTAAGCTAGCATTATATTAGGATCTTTAACTGAGAGAATAACAAGCACACCAATCAAACATAAGAGACAATGAACACAATGTTTTTCCTCGGGGAAACCATAAAGGAGAAATCCCCACAACTTCCTCAGAGATAGAATCAACACCAAAAGAAAAACCCAAAAAAACAGTAAGATGATCTCTCGACAGCAGTAGTCTCTCGCACTCTTGTCCCAGCAACTTCTTCTCTCTCAGTTATGTGCTCCAACTGAGTGTGAGTGAATGTGTAATAAATAGAGAGGCTCACTCTCTATTTATACTAATTCCCAACTTAACAATAACTCAATAGGGCCAACTTCTCTAGGAGAGTCCAATAACCCTAGGGCCCCACAACTGCGGGGACTTTAACCCTTGATCAATAGGAGGGTTACCCACAATGACTTGACATGACTTGTTTACATTATTGAATCTCCCGATAGGAACATCGGGGCATGACATGACTCAAATACATTACAGACACTTCCTGGAATAAACATTGGGGCACAATACATAAGATATATGGATGAACACATTCTGAAGTTACAAATACATCAACACTCCTTCTTAACTAGGAAGGTATTATCTCGACACAATTTTTCAGCATTGGTCTTCTTCTCTATATCATCTGGATCATCATCGAGTTCTTGTCATATTCATATTCAAGTCATCTCCATATTCAAGTTATCTTCATCTTCAAGTCATCTCCATATTCAAGTTATCTTCATCTTCAAGTCATCTTCATCACCGGATCTGGATCATCACTCGATCTGGATCATCATTGGAACATCATCACTGGATCTGGATCATCACTGTTGTATCATCATCACTAGATCATCATCACGTGTGCTATCTCATGATTCTTCTCGTCATAGGAAGTTCTACAGAGCCAACCCTTTTTCATGCTGTTTGTAGGCCTAGCCTCCACGTAGGTCTTCTTCAGTGCTTATATCTGAACCTAAGTTAGAATGGCCCACCCAACACTTACATCTGACCATGAGAGTAACACATCCAACACCATGTCAGAAAGGCATGCCAAGCACTCACATCTGACCATGGGACGAACACATCCAAGAGCCATGTCAGAAATGCCCAACACTTACATTCACCAGCATGATAGGACACACCTACTATCATCTGTGAAAAGGCACAACACTCACAACCACCATCATGATAGGACACACCTACTATCATCTGTGTAAAGGCTTAGCACATATAACCACTAGCATGATAGGACACTCCTACTATCATCTGTGGAAAGGTACAGCACTTACAATCACCAGCATGGTAGGACACACCTACTACCATCTATGAAAAGGAACATCACTCACATCCACCAGCATGATAGGACACACCTACTATAATCTGTGGAAAGGCTCTACACTTACATTTGATCATGTGGGAACCAATCCCATAGTCACATCAGAATGGATCTCAGCCCCATAATGAGGATTCCTAGTAACTGACCAAGTGCCTCCATTCTCCCAGAGAATGGCCTTCGGCACTTATATCTAATCATGTGGGAACACATCCCTCAATCACATCAGAATGGCCCTACACTTATATCTGATCATGTGAGAACACATCCCACAGTCATATCAGAATGGCCGTCAGCTCTAGGCTGAGTATTCTTGGTAACTAACTAGGTACCTCCATTTAGAGAATGGCATTTAGTGATTATATCTGATCATGTGAGAACATATCTCACAGTCACCTCAGAATGTCTCAGCACTCACATCTGACCATGGAAGGAACCAATCGTCTCACCATGACAGAATGGCTCAGCCATTACATCTAACCATGGAAGGAACCAATCCTCTCACCATGACAAAATGGCTCATGGACTCATTACTTCCCCTTGGAGGGAACCTTGATCTGGAGAGCACCAAGGTTCTCCGTGAAGTACTCAAACTTCACTCTGACCAATGGATTAGTCAACACATCATCTATCTGTTCGTCTGTCACAACATACTAGAGCTTCACTACTCCTCTCTGCACCATATCCCTGATATAGTGATATTTGATCTTGATATGCTTAGATTTGTCATGGAACACCGGGTTCTTCGACAACTTCACACAAATTTGGTTGTCGCAATATATACAAGTAGCATCCAACTGGAGATCAAATAAATCAAATAGCAGATTCCTTAACCATATGGCCTCACAACTAGCTAAACAAGCTACGACATACTCTGCTTCAGCTGTACTCAGTGCCATGCAAGACTTTTTCCTGCTAAACCAAGAGATCACACCTGATCCCATACTGAAGAAGCACCCTGAAGTGCTCTTCCTATCGATGGCACTACCTGCCCAATCTGAATCAACATAACCCTCTAGGTTAATCTTCTGATTCACCTCATACTTGATCACATAATCAACTATACCCCTTAGGTACCTCAGAATATGCTTTGCATCAATCAAGTGAACATGTCTCGGATCTGTCAGGAACTGGCTCAAAGTGTTCATAGCAAAGCAATTATCTGGTCTCGTATTCGTTAGGTACATCAAGGACCTAATCATCTGATGATACATCGTAGCATCAACCAACTCTGATGAAGCATCACTCAATAGTTCCAGGTTTGATGCCATAGGTGTGGTCATGTCCTTGCAATCCATCATCTCGAATCTCTTCAAGATATCTACCGTATACTTCCCTTGTCCCAGGGAAATTCCATCTGCATTCTACCACACCTCCATGCCTAGGAAATAATGCATCATACCCAAGTCCTTCATTTCAAACTCGTTAGCAAGCTTCCTCTTCATATCAGAAATCAACCCATCCATACCTGTCACAAACAAATCATCTACATACAGTAGGAGTATCACTAGATTACCATCTTCAACCTTGTAGTAAAGGTTGGAATCTGCTTTACTCCTGGTAAACCCCAAACTAGATAGAAAGCTGTCAATTCTACCGTACCATGTTCTGGTTTCTTGTTTCAAACTGTACAGGGCTTTCTTCAATTTACAAACATGAGTCTCCCTGTCATGTGTCTCAAAACCGAGTGGCTTCTCCACATACACTTCCTCTTCCACTACACCATTCAAGAAAGCAGTCTTGACATCCATCAGGTGTATCTTCCATTTCATCACTACAACCAGAGCAAGTACTGATCAGATGGGAGTGTATCTGGCTATAGGTGCAAAATTTTCTTCATAATCTATTCCTTCTTTCTAGGAGAAGCCACGAGCTACAAATCTTGCTTTATATTTCTCTATGCTACCATCTGTAGCATGCTTGATCTTGTAGATCCTTTTGGAAGTTACAACAGACTTCCCTTTTGGTCTTGGGACAATATCCCAGACATCATTCTTCATGATCGATTGATACTCTTTGATCATAGAATCCTTCCATTCTTTCCATTATGTTGCTTCTTCATAGTTGGAAGGTTATTTATCAATGAAGTCACATAATAAGGCTACATAACTGGAGCATGACCTGGTTCTTTTCCTTTCTCTATGAGTTTCTTCTGGAGCCCCATACCTTTCTGCACCTTGGATAGCTTCTCATACCCAAGCAGGTTTCCTCTTGTGAGGATTCTTCTCCTGAGGTGGATCTACAGGTTCTTGAGGTTCTTCTAATTCTCGATCTTCTTCTTGAATTTATTTGTTCACGGTTGTGTCATGAATTCTAGGTGCTTCTGTTTCTTCAGGTTCTTCAGCAGGTCGCTTTCTGGATTTATTGTAAGCTAAGTCTTTGTCAAATGTTACGTCCCTGCTGATGTCAATTTTCTTGAATCCTTCGGAAGTATATTCTATAATTCTTTGAGCTTTCAGAGTATCCCACAAATATACCCTTCTTTCCTGAAGGATCTAGATTTGTCCTCTTTTATTTCAGAATGTGTATGTACATTGGAAAACCAAATATTTTGAGATGGTTGACTTTTGGTTTCTTTCCAGAAAATACTTCTGTAGGTTTCTAGTTCTCGAGTACTCTGTGTGGAGTACGATTTTCTACATACATCGCTATTCTGGCAGCTTCTGCCCATAGATGCATGTGAAGATCTTGATCATGAAGCATGGCCCTTTTAGCTTCCATGATTGTTCTATTCTTCCTTTCTACAACCCCATTCTGGTGTGGGTTATATGGAGTAGTTAAATCCCTCTTAATCCATGAATCTTTGCATACTTTTTTGAATTCATTTGATGTGAATTATCCACCATTATCTAATTGAAAGGTTTTGATCTTATTTTCTGTATGGTTCTTGATCAAGGCTTTGAATTCCTTGAACTTGCTAAATACCTCATCTTTGTTCTTCATGAAGCATATCCATTTCTTCCTAGAAAAATCATCAATAAAAGAAACATAGTATACATACCTGCTTAATGAACTTGATGACATTGGACCGCATACATCGTAGTGAATGATTTCCAATATTCCTTTACCTTGCTCTCACTACTTGGAAATGTCTTCTTTGTGTTCTTTCCTTTCGCACATCCTTTGCAGACTCCATCATGTTTTGCCTGAATTTCTGGAAGACCTTCAACAACTTTGCTTGCAAGTGGTAGTGATTTGTAATGCACATGTGCAAGCCTTCTATGCCAAAGTTTATTTGGATCTACTGTGTCATGGAATAAGGCTTGTTCTGGATGGCCCTTCAATTTGTATAGACCTCCCTCTTGTTTCCCAATCACTACTACATCATCGATAGTCTTTCCTTTTGGCCACATGAGAACTTGGCCATCTACAAATGCAACCCTCATGCCTTTTGCATATAATGCAGATATGGAGAGGAGTTTCTTCTTTAGTCCTGGTACAAACAATACATCCTTCATTGTCATAGACTTTCCAAAGTCTAGCTTATAGGAGGATTCACCACTACATTTTATTGGATATTGGTAGTCATCTCCAAGTTTCACCTTGTGGGGTGATTGATGTTCTGATATTTTCACAAAGGATTCTTTAAATCCTGTCATATTTTTTGGAAGCCCCACTGTCTATAATCCAATCATTGCTTCCATGTGTAATGTTTCATGTGAGAGAGAAAATCAAAACATATTCTTCATCACTTGAGGAATCATCACTTTCTTGTCTGATTCTCTTTATGGAAGGTTCATCATCCTTTGCAGCATGAGCATGATGTCTTCTCTTGTTTCCCTTCTTCTTGTGAGAGACATTTTTGTTTCTAGGACTTCTCTAGCATAGTGTCCTTTCTCGTCACATGTATAAAATCTAATTCTAGACAAATATTTTCTAGTGTTATCTTCATGGAAGTTATTACCTTTGGGGTGATGAGAACTTCTTCTGCTTTTCTTGGAGTGTACTGTAAGAGCTTGATCTTCAGTTCCCATATTTTCTTCTCGAGATGCTATCTGAGCTTCTTCTTGAGATCATTCTTCCCATAGTCTACTGAAATTGACTAGCTTCTTTCTGGCGCAGATTCCTTGAATAAAGGAGTCCCATGATCTAGGGAGACCATTCAAGGTGGTCATTACAATCTCTGCATTCTCCACTTCTTGATCCACTACTTCAAGTTGTTCTTTGATTTGGGAGACCCTTGTGAAGTATGACTATATGGTTTCCGCATTCTCGATCTTCACATTCTTCAACTGGTTCCTCAAAGTCATCTTTTGATTTATGTTCTTTACTTCAAACAGTTTGGTCAGGGCATCAAACATAGATTTAGGTGTCATTAGGGAGGACGCATGTGGTATGAGGTGATCCTTGATTGAATCGGCAATAATCCTCTTAGCCATGACCAATTTATTTTTGTGTAAGGCCTTAGTCTCATCTCCCTCTGGGACTGGAACCTCCTCATTGATGTAGGAGTCCAACTCATTTTATTCTAGGACCAGGGAGATCCTATACTTCCAGGCTCGAAATTTATTAGCTCCCTCAATATTTTCATCAAGATTGGTATGATGAGACATATTCATTGAGAACCTAAAATGGAAATACAAAATATTTAGATCTTACAAGGTTAAGATGTCAGAACTAGATCTGGAGTTGAATTTCTATAGAGCTGGTTCAGGAGCAGATTAGGGTTTGAATTTCCTAGAGTTCTATCCAAGCAAAAAAAATAATATTGATCTCTAAACTTTAATTTTGAGGAGGAGATCAATACAGGCCTAGGATCACTCAAAAATTCCACTTCTATGGAAAGCCCTAATTTCTGGCAGTAGTGTTGGGTCAAAAACTGAAAATGCTCAGAATCAGATTCTGCTTCAACAGAAAGATGTGCCCTGGAGAGGAGAGTCATCCCAACCTTCTATTTCTAAAAATCTATGGAGAGAGATCCAAAAAGTAGGAATCCCTAGTTTTCACAGGTGCACAATGTCTTCTTCTCAGTTTACCTCTGATACGATGTTAGATTTTTATCATTTAAGCTAGCATTATATTAGGATCTTTAACTGAGAAAATAACAAGCACAACAATCAAACATAAGAGACAAAGAACACAATGTTTTTCCTTGAGGAAACCATAAAGTATAAAATGCCTCAACTTCCTCAGAGATTGTTAAATTTTCATATGCTAAGCTAGATCATTAGTATTTCATTTAAATTTCATAACAAAAGCATATAAACAGGATCACTAAAAGATAGACAAGCACAACCATACAAAAAGAACACAAAGATTTATCCTGGGAAAACCCTAAAGGGAAAAACCCAGCAAAAGCTTCCTCAATATAGATGCCCCAAAAAGATAAAAGGTAAACCCAAAAACGAGATCAAAGACTGATCCTCCTCCTTCTCCAGATACTTCTCTCTCCTACACTAATGTGCTACACAAGTGACAGTGTGTGTGTGTGTTCCAAATGAGGAGCACCACACCTCTATTTATATTCATCCGTTTACTTTAATAATAATTAAATCTGACATGTAGGCTCGAGTTACACATGTAGGCTCAAGTAACCACACTGGGGTGCTAATGACCCACCTTTACAATTAGAGGGGGCTACCTCATGACTCTTATTAGTTCTTCTGATTAGAAGCATCGGGATACAAATTAATACAAGTGGTTCTCCCGGTAGGACCATCCGGGACCGCAAAAAGATACATATAGAATATTCTTCGAAGTTACAATATTTCAACACTCCCCCTTAATGAGAAGGGTATTCTACAACAACATCAACAACAACAATAGTAGGAGAGAGATAGAGGACATCATCAACATCATCAGGGTAACACATCTATAAATCATTGGAAGATTTTCAATATCATGTAGTCTTCATCTTCAGTCTTCAGTCTTCAGCAATATCAACACTTTGACTGCTTGATCATCCACAACATCTTCAACACTTTGACCTTTCGATCAGCAACAACATCTTCAGCACTTTGACCTTTCGATCAACAACAACATCTTCAACATTTTGACCTTTCAATCAGCAACAACATCTTCAGTACTTTGATCTTTCGATCAGCAACAAAATCTTTCAATCAGCAGCAACAAAATATTTCGATCAGCAGCAACATCTTCAGCACTTTGACCTTTCGATCAACAACAACATCTTCAGCACTTTGACCTTTCAATCAGCAACAACATCTTCAGCACTTTGACCTTTCAATCAGCAGCAACATTTTCAGCACTTTGTCCTTTTGATCAGAAACATTATCATCATCACACTTTGATCTTTCAATCAAAAACATCATCATACTCTGATCTTTCGATCATTACGTCATCATCATCATATTTTGATCTTTCAATCAGTATGTCATCATCATCATATTTTGATCTTTCGATCAGTACGTCATCATCATCATCAACAACAACCTGCAATCCACAACTCAAAGACAAAAAAGTCTCTAAATCACTTTTGGACTTAAAGTCCAGGGATGATGCAATCCCACCACATTCTCGACAACCGAAGTCACTGGATTGATTACGGGAGAATCAGTCCCTATCAATTTAGGACTAAGTCCAAGGATGATGCAATCCTACCACATTCTTGAGGACCGAAGTCACTGGATTGATTACGGGAGAATCAGTCCCTATCACTTTAGGACTATGTCCAAGGATGATACAATCCTACCACATTCTCGAGGACCGAAGTCACCGGATTGATTACGGGAGAATTAGTCCCTATCACTTTAGGACTAAGTCCAATGATGATGCAATCCTACCACTTTCTCAAGGACCAAAGTAACCGGATTGATTACGGGAGAATCAGTCCCTATAACTTTAGGACTAAGTCCAAGTATGATGCAATCCTACCACATTCTTGAGGACCGATGTCATCGGATTGATTACAGGAGAATCACTCCCTATCACTTTAGGGCTAAGTCCAAGGATGATGCAATCCTACCACATTCTCGAGGACCGAAGTCACCGGATTGATTATGGGAGAATCAGTCCCTATCACTTTAGTACTAAGTCCAAGGATGATGCAATCCTACCACATTCTCGAGGACCAAAGTCACTGTATTGATTACGGGAGAATCAGTCCCTATCACTTTAGGACTATGTCCAAGGATGATGCAATCCTACCACATTATCAAGGACCGAGCTCACCGGATCTATTATGGACAGATGTCCTAGGATGATACAATCCCTCTTCATTCTCAAGGACTGAGGTCACCGAATCACTTTAGGGAAAGTTCCCAGGGATGATACAATCCCACTGCTACATCACTTCTCCCCCTTTCAGGGAAGGTCTTTTTGAACCACACCAATCTTGTCTCGAAAGTGTTCGAACTTTACTCGGGATAGAGGCTTTGTCAACACATCATCATCTACATCTTTAGTATGTGAATACTGAACTATCACCATCTGTATCTCCAGTATGTGAATACTAAAAGCATCATCATCTATATCTTCAATATAGAAATACTGAAAGCATCATCACCTTTATATTCATTATAGAAATATGGAATCACCATCATCTGCATCTACAGTATGGAAATACTGAAACATCATCTATATCTTCAGTATGGGAATATTGAAATCATCATCATCTCTATATTCATTATAGAAATACTGAATCACCATCATCTACATCTACAGTATGTAAATACTGAAACATCATCATCTGCATCTTATCTTGTATGTAGAAATACTGGATTTATATGTGTTACGATAGAACACAGGGTTGTCTATCATCACAACTCTAGTTATCACATAGAATCATTGTAGTATCCATATTTAGGTCAAAGAGACCTGATATCAGCTTCCGAAGCCATATGGATTCATAAATTAGCAGAGCAATCTGCTATGTATTCTGCTTCAGCCGTGCTAAGAGAAACACTAGACTGTTTCTTGCTAAACCATGAACTCATATCAAACCCCAAACAAAATCATCTACCTGATGTGCTTTTCCTGTCTTAGATACTTCCAGCCCAATTTGCATCTGTATATCCATACAATATTTTCTCATGGTTTCCATCATAGTATAGACCAAAGTCTATAGTCCCTTTCAGATATCTCATCACATGTGTTCTAGCTATTTGGTGAACACGTCTAGGTTGAACTAGATACTAACTTAAGGTGTTCAAAGCAAAACAAATGTCTGATCTGGTATTTTTCAGATACATTTAATGACCCAATAACATGTCTGTATTGAGTCACATCCACTAACTTTGATGAGTCATCATCTAAGAACTTCAAGTTGGAATCCATGGGTGTGGCCATGGCTTTGTATTCCAACATATCGAATCTTTTCAATATCTCTACTGCATACATTCCCTAGTTGAGAAATATTCCTTCTAAATTTTGCCATACTTCCAGACTAAGGAAATAATGCATTAACCCAAGGAATTTCATCTAAAATTCTTCAGTGAGCTTCTTCTTGCATTCTATAATCTATTTCTCATTCCTTGTCAGGAATAGATTGCCACATACAGTAATAGTATGACATGTTCATCTTCTATAACCTTGAATTAAAGGTTAGGATCGTATTTCGTTAGGAAACTATCCATCCTTCCATACCACGCTATGGGATCTTGCTTCATGCCATAGAGGGCTTTCTTCAACTTGCATACGCGAGTCCATTTGTCTTCAACTTCAAATCCTTATGACTATTCTATGTATACTTCTTCTTCAATCACACCATTCAGAAAAGCTGTTTTCACATCCATCTGGTGTAAGTCCCACTTCATCATGGATGCAAGTGCCATGATAGCTCTAATCGAAGTATACCGTTCTACTGGGGAAAATGTCTCTTCATAATTAATTCCCTCTTTCTGATAAAAAACCTCTAGCCACAAGTCTTTCCTTACTTCTATCTACAACATATTTTATCTTGCAAATCCATTTGGAAGATACCACATTCTTGGTTTTTGGTTTGAGTACTATATCCCAAACATCATTCTAGTATTCTTTCATCATAACATCTTCCATGAGTTCGTCTTGTCAGGTCATCAACATATCTTAGTATTCTACATTCAACCTTGAAGGTTGGAACCCACTTTACTCTTGGTAAAGTCTCAATCCATCAGGAAGTTGTCCATCATGTCGTACCATGTCGAACTCAGGTATCTTCTATAGCCACTCCCCCTGAAGTGGAGTATCATCTTCCCTCTTCATTCTATACAGGTGGTTCTATGCTTGATATATACTTGTCAATAGAGTATGTCATGTCATAGTCTATACTTTCTGAGGCAAATCATGAACCTTGCTTTGTACACTTGTTCTTGTAGATCCATATGGAAGATACTACGTACTTCCTTTTATGTCTCAAAACCATATCGAATACATCATTCCTCATGATCAATTGTTACTCTTTGATCATAGCTTCTTTCATAGCCATGGTGGTCTTCATCCTTCGAGATGGATCTAATGCTCTATGAAGCTCTTTCCTTCATCATGATGTCTTTCACCCTCGGAGCTTCAGATTCATGTTTATTGAATTTTCATCACTTTTTCTTCAGAACAAGTCTCACCCTTCTTTTCTTGTAGGTGGTTGTACAGGACCTTTCCTACAATTCAAATGCACCAGTTGCATGGTTATAACTATTTCATAAAACATATGCATAACGAAAAATTCTAATGCATCATGCAATGGTTTAGCCAACACAACATTCATCCATATCTCACTACTCTCATTAATGCAACCATTCTATCATGCATAACACATCAACTGAATATAATCAAATGTATAACAAAACAATATCATAAAATGACAATTGAATACTTATATTTTATTCATTTCATGGGTAGACTCCTTCTTGATCCTTCTACTTCATCATCTTCTTCATTCATGACATCATCATTTCTTATCCAAATGATAAGATGGATAAGAGGTTCTTCAAGAATTGAGTTCTTCATATTCCTCATCACTTGAGGGATCTTCTTTGAATGGTGAGAGCTTGATCTTCAATTGCTCCCATCTTCTTCTTCTCTTCTTATGAGTTGAGCCTCTTCTTCTTCCCATAGTCAGCTGAAAGTTATCACTTCCTTCTGGAACACATTCCTCGCATGAATGAATCCCATGATCCTGGGAGGCCATTCAAGGTGGCTATCACCACTTCTGCATTCTTCACTTCTTCTTTTACCTCTTCATTTTGTTTCTTAAGGTCATATTCTATTGTATGTCTTTCCTTCAAATAGCTTGGTCAAGGAATCAAACATCTCTTTCTTTAGGGAAGACACTTGTGGTACAAGTTGATCTGTGACTGAATCAACAATGATCTTCTTGGCCTTGACCAAGTTCTTTTGGTGTAAGGATTTGAGCCTCATCTCCCTTTGGAACTAGAACCTCTCTACTCATGTAGGTTTACAATTCATTTTATTTAGAGAGATCAAATACTTCCATGCTTGGAAGTTGTCAACTTCACCAAGTTTATCATCAAGCTGATGAGAACCTCAAATGGAAATAGCAAAAGATTAGATCTTACCGATTTGAGGTGTCCATCCTGGTTCCAGAGCTGGTTGATCTAGGGTTTGTTAGAGAAACCATAATTTTAAAAAATTTGAATCTTTCATATCTGGTTGGATAGAAATATATATCTCTTCAAGCTGAGTTATCCAATGTACTCCTTTTCTGAAAAATGTGGAGGGAAGCTCCCGGAACAGGAAGCCCTAGTTTTCCAATTTCTCCTGCAAAAATTTCTGATACTGTTTCTGTGCTATATCCAACATTACTACTCCTCTATGCCTGAAAATTTGTATTGAAGTACCCTCACATGTCCCTATTCCAACACCATACGTTTCATCAGAATTGGTTTCACCAATTGGGACTTAAGATCATTTTCTGAAGGTGACCTGTTACAAGACTGTTCAGAACAGCGAAGTTGTACGGACTTCCACGTGTCACTGTTTCATCTTCTGAGTCTGAAACTTGGACCAACAAAATTAAAGCCTATACCATTTCTATAACATCTTCCAAAATTTCATTTGGGCCTTTGTAGCCCAAGATATAGCAGTTCTCCCTAGGTGTCCTGTTTAGGGATGAATCCTGGAAGAGGATGGAACCCTAACGTGGAGGGATCATATATCCCTGAATATAGTGAATCGGAGGCTGAATTTTGGACACCGTGTACATCATGATTTTATATTTGATCTTTGAAATTTTCAGCATCTGAGACTTTGTCAATCATGATTTTAGGGTTTTTCCAGCTCGGGGTCAAACTAGGGTTTGACTTTCCCAGAGTTTCACCCAACCAAAAATATTGATCCAGGTCTCTAAACTTAGATTTTTATGAGTATATCAATCCTATGCTGGGCTCACTCAAAAATTCTTCTTCTATAGAAAGCCCTAATTTCTCGCACCGAAAACTGAAAATGCTCAGAATCGAATTCCGCTTTGACAGAAAGATGTGCCCTTCAATGGAGAGTCAACCTAGCCTTCTTTTACTGATCAATTGTGGAGAGAGACCCAAAAATTAAGAAGCCCTAGATTTTGTATCTGCACAATTTCTTCTTTCAGGGTGGCTCTGATACCATTTTAAATTTTCATATGCTAAGCTAGATCATTAGTATTTCATTTCAATTTCATAACAAAAGCATATAAACAGGATCACTGAAAGATAGACTGGCACAACCATACAAAAAGAACACAAATATTTATCCTGGGAAAAACCTAAAGGGAAAAACCCAACAAAAGCTTCCTCAATATAGATGCCCCAAAAAGATAAAAGGTAAAACCAAAAAGGAGATCAAAGACTGATCCTCCTCCTTCTCCAGCTACTTCTCTCTCCTACACTAATGCGCTACACAAGTGAGAGTGTGTGTGTGTTCCAAATGAGGAGCGCCAAACCTCTATTTACATTCATCCATTTACTTTAATAATAATTAAATCTGACATGTAGGCTCGAGTTACACATGTAGGCTCAAGTAACCACACTGGGGTGCTAATGACCCACCTTTACAATTAGAGGGGACTAACTCATGACTCTTATTAGTTCTTTCGATTAAAAGCATCAGGATACAAAGTAATACAAGTGGTTCTCCCGGTAGGACCATCGGGCACCACAAAAAGATACATATAGAATATTCTTCGAAGTTACAATATTTTGACAGAGATAGAATTAGCACCAAAAGCAAAACCCCAAAAAATAGTAAGATGATCTCCCGACAGGAGTAGTCTCTCTCTCTCTTTTCCTAGCAACATATTCTCTCTCAGTTCTATGCTACAATTGAGTGTGAGTGAATGTGTGATAAATAGAGAGGCTCACTCTCTCTTTATACTAATTCCTGACTTGACAATAACTCACTAGGGCCGACTTCTCTAGGAGAATCTAATAACCCTAGGGCCCCACAATTGCGGGACTTTAACCCTTGATCAATAGGAGGGTTACCCACAATGACTTGACATGAATTTTTTACATTATTGAATCTCCCGATAGGAACATCGGGGCATGACATGACTCAATTACATCACAGACATTTCCCGGAATAAACATCGAGGTACAATAAATAAGATATACAGATGAATCCATTCCGAAGTTACAAATACATCAACAAAAAGTCACCCATATATAATCTAAAATAATAAAAAATGTTGCTTAATAAACCAAGGAAATAGGGGAAAACCTCAATGAACCCCCCCCAACCCCGCCCCCTCAAAATAAGCTGGAATAAGGGAAAACAAATTAAAAACTTGCAAAATCTTTTGTTGCAATTTGCATCACTATGCAACAACAAAGCAATATTCTAGTTCTTCTTTGCAGCAACATTCTAAATCTTTGCATGTGAACCTCTGAATCCAAACTAAATGATTATGTCTGGAGGAATATTCCTCTTTATAAGAAGAATAATATGCTCAACTGAATCAGAAATATAGACACCTGCTAGATGAAAATTGGACCCATGTAGAGCAACTAAAATCAACTGATGAGAGAGAAAAAGTGCTTGAGAATTTGAACCATGTAAAGAAATCCCAAGAAACTCATATATTTCAGCCTTGAACATCAAACCATGTGAGGTAAAATCAACCCCAACTGTTAGGAGCAAGTGTCCAACCGAATGCAAAATGTCTCCATCTTTACTAGTTCTGTGAGGAGATGAGCATGTGATTAAATAGATAGGTAGAGAATCCCTGGGACTGTGGAGAGAGAATTATTGAGCTCCATAATCTGATATATTTTCATAAATAACCAATGATTCACAAAATATAATATCAGAAAACTCATAAGAGGACACTAACATCAAATCCCTAGCAACAAGTTTGAAGGAGACTTGCGGTACTTGATTTGTCACACCAAAATTGATGAGACCAGCTACAAGCATCACTAAAGGCTTTTGGAACTTAAAAATTGAACCAAATAATATCATATCATATCAAAATAATATCATATCAGATCCAAATAATTTCATATCAGATCCAAGAGTGTGGAATGGCATCAAATCCCCAGCAACAATTTTGAAGGAGACTTGCGGTACTTGATTTTTCACACCAAAATTGATGAGAACAACTACAAGAATTACTGAAATCACTTGAAACTTAAAACCTAAACCAAATAAGGTCATATCATATCCAAATAAGTTCATATCATATCCAAATAAGTTCATATCATATCCAAGAGTTTGGAACAAATCCATGTGCTTCATCGAGATGGTAGATGCACAATTTTCTCCTTCTTTAAACTCTGAGCATTGGCGCATTCAATCATGTAGGAATTTAATTGAATATAAATATCAATGAGAGTGAATGGATCACTCCTAAAATATGATATTATTTCCAAAATATCCAAATATCCATAAAATATAATATCAGCAAACACATAAAGGAATACTGAAATCAAATCACCAACAACACTTTTGAAGGAGAAATGCAATACTTGATTTTTCACACCAAAATTGATGAGAAAAACTACAAGCATGACTGGAGGCTCTTGAATCTTAAAAATTGAAGAAAATAAAATCATATCAGGTCCAAGAGTGTGCTCCACCAAAATGGTAGATGCACAATCTTCTCCTTTTTCAACAAAATTCTGAATATTGGTGCATGCAATCATGTAGGAATTTGTTGGAAGATCAATATCAAAGAGAGAGAATGGATCAATCCTAAATCTTGATATTTCTTCAAAAATATCCAAATATTCAAAAAATATAATATCATCAAACTCATGAGAGAAAACTGACATCAAATCGCTATCAACAATTTTGAAAGAGACTTTTGGCACTTGATTTTTCACACCAAAATTGATGAGAATAGCTACAACTATTATTGTAGGCTCTTGAACCTTAAAACTTGAACCAAATAATATTAGATAAGATACAAATAATATCATATCATATCCAAATAAGTTCATATCAGATCCAAGAGTGTGCTCCACCTAGATGGTAGATGCACAATTTTCTCCTTCTTCAAAACTCTGAGTATTGATGCATTCAATCATGTAGGAATTTGCTGGAAGATATAGATCAATGAGAGTGAATGGATCACTCCTACAATCTTAAATTATTTCCAAAAAATCCAATGTATTACTTTTATGCACACCAGCAACATCATTAGAGAGAGAGAAAAAATCCTCTTCATTTTTTGAAACAATCATTGGTAAACTATGCATAGAATTTAAAATAGAAGAATCACTAGAGAAAGTTTGCATAGA
The DNA here is from genome assembly GCA_001517045.1 of Pseudotsuga menziesii. Classification (NCBI taxonomy): domain Eukaryota; kingdom Viridiplantae; phylum Streptophyta; class Pinopsida; order Pinales; family Pinaceae; genus Pseudotsuga; species Pseudotsuga menziesii. Next base: position 285,180 of record LPNX010167085.1, on the reverse strand, counting down.
ATGGAAGGAGATTTTTTCTTCCATAAAAATATTCAAATTTATTCTTCTAGATCGACCATATGAGAATATGAGATATCAGAGATCTCATAAACTTCCATAGAATCAAGAGAAGGAGTCACTCCAAGGAGACTTTCTTCAATTCGAATTGACTATGTAGACGATTATGCTTCTTTTTCATCTTGAACAAGTTCATGCTATAGAGTAGAGGCCGATAATTTTTAATAAATAACTCTTGTGGTCTTGGGTGTGCTCTCCAAATTGCTATAATGATCCTCATTATTCCTTCTAAAGGTTCTATCTAATTCTGTCCAGATATCCTTTGGGTATTCAGCAGAATCAATAAGGTAGCGCAAGCTTGGAGAAAAGGCCAGACATATTGTTACAAAAACTCTCTCACCATCATTTTTTTAGTTATTCTTGTATTCATAAGACTCTTTACCAAGTCCAATAGATACATCATAGAGACCTTGTCCCTTTAGAGATGAAATCATCTTCAATTTCCATACTGAATACCTTGCGAATGGAGTAAGAAGAGAAACCAGAAATATCGAATCCATATTAAGTTGAACCTACAAAATATCACTGCAAAACCAAACAAATTATCACTATGTCAAAATCAATCCTTCCCTATCGACATGTACACTTTTTCAGGGTCCTTCATGCCTGCACCACCACTCTGAATGAATTTAGAGGAAGCAAGGCACTCTTTGTGGGACTTCTGTGGAAACACATCTGCTTATGGTGTACAATGGAGAGTAGACAAACTTTGAAGCTTTCCCGAGGAGGATCTGATACCATATTAGAATTAATGTTCCATTGATATTCAGGAAATAAGTGCCATTAGATTTTAATTATTATGCAGTGTAAAGGAATGAATAATACCCACTCAAAAAAACAAATCTCACAAGAAATAGACAAGTATTGATCAGTATAATTACAGTATAATCTTCATTAATCCGAGCAGTATAAAATGGTTTTACATAAAGGATAATTCGAATTATGTGGATAATATTCGAATCTACCAACTCAACATGACTAACTAGATAACTATAAGTGTCTAAATCATTACTGAAGTTCACTAGGATAACTCCAGATGTCTAATTCAGTATCTCCATCAGTTATAATTAGTTAAACTAGTTGAACTGATATGGTAGGTGAGAATTGGTGCCTTCCCACATGCAACCATGCAATACTGGAACTATCTGAACTAGAGGACATCTAATTGAATGTAACTGGAGCATATATTATCTTGAATAGTTACCAACTACCAACAACTGAAGGAGGTTGGTGGCAGAACTCCCAGTGGCTCCTAAATTGTAGGGATTGGTCTAGGAGGCACATAAACTGATGCATGAAGGTGTAGTAAGTTGTAGTTAACCTCTATCTGTGTTCCCCACACTCTACTGACTGGTATAGATGGTCCCATTATGCCAAGTTGACCCAATGGTACTAGTGGACCCAATAATAACTAAATGACTCCTAAGTTAGGAAAATATAATTTAATAGACCAGTTGGGAGAAGGGAGGATTATAAATCCTAACAAGAATATCTATCTATTTTATATTCCACGTAGTGTATACCTCCTCATTGGTTTCCCCATGTATACCATCCATTTCTAGTCTGCATATCTACCAGTTGACTTTGTTCCACAAAGTCGAACAAAGTCTCTAAAAGCTTCTTGGAATCTATCCATATTCCTCTATCCCCCCTTCTTTTCTCCTAGGGAGGTTATAAGATTTAAATACCCTCCCATTATCCATGTACTTTCACCTATTTGATATTTTATCCAACTCAATAAATTTATAAAAGTTAGTTTCTAGGGAAAGGCACTTGGGCCATACACGTTTTCTAGGGTTCCCCTTACCCCGGTTTCAAGAATGGTAATTTTTTTCTAACATAGAGAAGATATTTACCCTCCAATCTGTTAAACATATTGATTCAAGGTGCCATAGTATCACTAGACCTTATTCCATCCTTCTGGAATCCACTTCCATAACCTTACATCCTTTCCAAATTTTTGTCCTAACTTGTCAAGTGTTTCCGATTTACACTTTGTTTCTTGTAAAAAAAAGGATATCTGGTTTTTCCTTTTTTAACTTCCTTGAAATAGTCTTTATTTTACTGGGATGGTTGCATCCCCTTATTTTCTAGGATATCATCTTCATCGGTTTACTTTATTCACTTCAGAAAAAGCCACTACTATCATCGAGTATTCGCCAGACTCTATGAGTTTGAACCCTACCTCCACTGTCCTCTGTTTGTTTTTCTTTCTCCCCCATTTCATATCATCCTTTACTTGCTTCCTTTTATTCCCCTTCTGAGGATCCATTTTTATCCCTAGTTGTCGTCAGGCCCTCGTCATGATGATCTCTTCTTAGAGTAGTTCCAATTTCCTTCTAGAAACATACCCCTTCACCTTCTTCTCACAATCCTTCTCAATTTCATCCAGATCTAACTACCTTGGTTCTATATCCTCATCTTCGTCCTCCTCCATGGCATCTATCTATTCCTATGGTTCCTTCTCCTTCCCCACCTCAACTTTTTCTCCTTCCTTTGGAAATTATGGGGGTTCTTCCTTGCTCCCCCTCTCCTCTTATTCTTCCCCTCTCTCCTCCAATATATTAAAATGGTTTTTATCTTTTAAACCTCCCCATTGGTTCTCCTTTTTTTCTGTAGCTGCAAACCCAATTTATTCTTCTTCCTACTCCAAACTTATAAAAATCCCTCTGTATCCTTCTCCTCCCCCCAAGGGTGGTTATTTGGGGGGGTTGTTGGATCATCTTGCAGAAGTTTCAACTAAAGTGGCCATATTCATGAAACTTCTCGCATATGAATTGAATTTTCTCATAATCTATTGGTTTCACCCATTCCTCATCTTCCCAGTTCAATATGATAGCTTCAGGAATCTCTTTAGACAGGTCCATATAGGCACATATACGGAAAAAGCAGTGTACCTCTGTTGTTTTGTCTATTATTCTATCTTTACAAATTCCCTCGTCGTATTACCTATATCTTGCAATATTTCTACATCCCATTACTCACATGGGAGGGAAAACAACCAGATCCAGACTAGGGCCACCCTCATATCCTCTTTCTTCAGGTTAACCTCTATTTCCATGGTCTGAGGTAAATTGCTATTGAGAAAAAAAAATAAGGACCTCCTTCAAGAATCTTATCCCGATCCTCTTGGTTGAAAAATATTATTGTAAATAATCCCTTAGAAAACGGGTGTATATCATAATTCCCTTTTGGATTCTAGTTACTTTTGATCCATCAAACGAGATATCTCTCATGGCCATATCCCAAATAATTTACCAATCAATTCTTTCTCCTTCCATAGATCTACTTTTTCTCTTACATTATCTGATTGGATATGAAGGGTCAGGATCGTTTGGGCTCTTGGGAGACAACCCTCCTATCCCATCTTCAACCTACATGAGCTTGCCTCCCCATCGCTCACCTCCCTGATATCACATTCCCCTTCACCTTGGTTGTTCTTCCTTTACCTAGACGCCACCTTCTCCTCCATATTGGAACGAGGAGGGTACGACCCCATCCCTGTGCTACCCCTCTGAACTCACCAAACTGCCACAATGTAGTGATGCCACATTCTCATCCTGGTGTTGATATTCCTTCACTCACCATATCTATATAGGCCCTCACTCCCTTGCTACCTCAAAACCTATCTCATCACCATGGTCCAAGGTCACATTTACCATCTTGCACGACATGTTTAATATATTTTCATCCTTTACTAGTCCTAAACAACTCTTTAATCATCCTTTGAAAGAACATATATTTTCAAATGTCCCTTCTACCATTGAGTAGTGATAGAATGGAGGCATTGGTGATAATATAAACAGTAGACAAGTTCAACAATATAAATGAACAAGGTCGACAAACATGATCACATTATTAATTTCCTCCTAAGTGCATGATCATGGTTATTAACAAAGAAGGATGATCCATGCGATAAAAGTATTTAAAGGAGTATGTAAACATTTTGGCTCAACTAAAGTTGGTCATCAATTGGATGCAAATACCAGGATAGATGTGAAACATAAAATTCAGGATAATCAAATCAATATCCTATGGCTATGTTGGATTCAGTATCACCAAACTGCATGGTATTTAATACATTTTCATGAGCCTAAAGTTGTTTCCTCTCATCCACATTTCCATGTATTAGCTATTTAAGGAAATGTTAAAGAAATGTAACTGTGGAATATATTCTATTTTGTATTATTATTATTATTACCCCTTCTGGATATTTTGTTCCTCTGATTAGGGATGCCATTGATGTATTTGGTCAAGTAAATTCTTGAGGTAAAAAATCCGTTGTAAGTTGGGTTAGTAGTACCCATAAAAGTATTATTGAAATGTATTTTTGAGTCTTCCAAGGTAAGACGGCCCTAGCAACAAGGAGAATTCAGCCCTATTGGGTTATTAATCCTATCACCTGATAAGTATAAATAGGAAAGGCACCTCCCTCATTTGGACAAGCAGAATGCTCAAGCACTTGCACTAGAGAGAGAAGGAGAAGTCCATATGGAGGAGAGGAAGCAGTCTAGTCTTATTCTTTGGGTCTTAAATTGTACTTGGTTGAAGTCTATATAGAGGAATTTTTATGAGGTTTTATTGTTAAGTTTTTCTAATCAAATAGAACAAAGGATCACTGAAAGAATAACAAGCACAATAACAAAAAAGAGAACACAAACATTTATCCTAGGAAACCCTCGTGGGGAAAAACCCAGCAAAAATTCCTATGTATAGACTTCAACCAAGTGCAATGTAAGAACCAAAGAACAAGACTAGACTGCTTCCTCTCCTCCAGATGGATTGTTTATTCTCACTCTAGCGCAACTACTTGAGTTCTTTGTGTGTCCAAATGGGTGAGGTGCCTCCCCTATTTATACTAATTAGTGGAGAATCCTAATAACCCAATAGGGTTGACTTCCCCTTGCTATCAGGGCCTAATTTTCTTGGGAGACTCAAAAATACATTTTAATAATAGTTTTAGTGGGTACTACTGACCCAACTTACACCGGAGGCTTTACCTCAATAATTTACATGGGAAATTACATAAATGACATCCCTAATCCGAGGAACAACATATCTGAGAGAGGTAATAACAATAATAGAACAAAATAGAATATATTTCATAGTTACATTTATTTAACACTCCCTCTTAACAAGGAGGGTATTCTACAACACAACAATACATCTATACAACTGACTGGTAATTCTATATGTCATAGGAGGTTTTCACAACTATATCATCATTATCATTATCTATGGAATATCACCATCACAGAACATCACATCATGCCAGCATCGCATATCGATACATCATCATAAGAATCACATCACATCTTGTCACATTGTCATGAACATCACATCTCATCACGTCATCATGAGCATCACATCTCGTCGCATCATCACAAGCATCACATCTCATCGCATCATCAAGAGAATCACATCTCATCGCATCATCATGAGAATCACATATCATTGCATCATCATGAGCATCACATCTCATTGCATCATTATTAGCATCACATCTCATTGCTTCATCATGAGCATCACATCACCTGCAACAAATGCAACATTCACAACTTAATGTGAAATCACCCACAACATCAAAATATGTTGTATTTTCTACAAATGAATGTAGGACCACAACATCAGCAAATGAATGCATGACCACAATGTCTGCAAATGAATTCCAGACTAAAACATCCATAAAGGAATGCATGACCAAAACGTCTACAAATGAATGCCATACCACAACATCCCTAAATGAATGCACGAACACAACGTCTGAAAATGAATGTAGGACCACAATGTATGAAAATGAATTCCAAACCATAATGTCCACAAGTGAATGCAGGGCCACAACATCTGCGAATGAATTCCAAACCACAATGTCTGCAAATGAATGCCAGATCACAATGTCCGCAAATGAATGCAAGACCACAACATCTTCTATAGGAACTTAATCTTCCATATCATCATCAATAACAATTCTTATCATCACTCCCTCATTCCAAGGAGGTCCGTTCGGACTACACCAATCTTGTCTCTAAAATATTCAAACTTCACACGAGACAGAGGCTTAGTTAACACATCTGCAATGTATTCCTCTGTAGGAACATATTGGATATTTATGGCTCTTATCTCCACCATATCCCAAAGTAATGATAATTTATCTCTATGTTCTTTGACTTATCATGGAACACTAGGTTCTTTGTTAACTTGATGCAACTATGGTTGTCACAATAAATATCAATTGCATCCATTTCGATATAAAAAAATCCTATCAACAATTTGTGAAGCCATACTGCTTCACTACAAGCTGAACATGTTGCAACATGCTGCAATGTATTCAACCTTCGCTGTATTGAGTGTAAAACTAGTATGCTTCTACTAAGCCATGAGATAACAGTTGGTACCAAACTAAAACAACATCCTAAAGTGCTCTTTTTGTCTTCAACACTTCCATCCCAATCTAAATCAGTGTAGCCACATATTCTAAACTCACTATGAGATGTATATGTGAGGACATAATCCAATGTACCCTTTAGGTTACTCATCACATGTTTTGCTTCAACTAAGTGAACATGCATGGGTTCTACCATATACTGACTTAATGTGTTCACGACTAAACAAATATCTAGCCTTGTATTTGTTAAGTACATCAGTGAGCCAATAACCTGTCTATATAGTGTGACATCTATCCTTTCTAAAGAATCATAATTTAGGAGCTTTAGGTTTGTCACCATCGACGTGTTCTTTCCTTACAATCCAACATCCCAAATATCTTTAGGATATCGACTGAATATTTTCCTTGGTTTAGGAAAATTTCATCTAGAAACTTCCATACTTCAAGTCCTAGAAAATAATGCATCATGCCAATATCTGTCATTTTGAATTCTATTGCAAGATTCTTCTTACATTCACTCATGAGTTTATCCTTTCCTGTTAAAAATAGATCATCTACATAGAGTAGTAATATCATTATTCCTTCATCTTCAACCTTATAGTAAATGTTGGTATCTAATTTATTTTTGGTAAAGCCTAGGCTCATCAGGAATTCAACAATTCTTCTGTACCATGCTCTGGGTTCTTTCTTTAATCCATATAATGCTTTCTTTAGTCAGCACATAGGTGTTTTCTTATCACGTGTCTCAAAACCTGGAGGTTGTTCAATATATACTTCTTCTTCTATGACACCATTTATAAAGGTTGTATTTACATCCATTTGATCTAATTTCCATTTCATCTTGGAGTCCAAAGCAAGAATCGTTCTGATTGAGGTATATCTAGCTACCGGTGCAAATGTTTCTTCATAATAAATCCCTTCATTTTGTGAGAATCCTCATGGAACAAATATTTCTTTGAACTTTTCAATACTACCATATGTTGATTTCTTTGTCTTGAAAATCCATTTGGAAGAGACCACTGACTTATCCTTTGGTCTTGGCACCACTTCTCAAACATCATTCTTTAATATATATATTGGTATTCTTCAATCATGGCATCCATCCATTCCTTATTCTTTGAGGCTTATTCAAAACACATAGGTTCTTTGTCAACAATATTACACATTAATGCTACGTAGCTGGAATTGATTCTTAGGCCCTTGCTTCCTTCTGGTGCACCATATCTTTCTTCTCCTTGAATTATATCACGATCCCAAGCTAGCCTTTTTCTTCTTGAGATTGTTTCATGCGATATATCTATAGGTTCATTTGGTTCTACCATGTGTTGAAATTTTGGTATAGGATCTTCTTCATCTCTAACTGGTGGTTTACCGATCTCTACTACTATGCCAGTTTATTGTTCTTCTTCATCCACATGGGTCTTTTTGGATTTGTTGAAGGCTGCATCTTCACCAAATGTGGCATCTCTTCTGACCTCAACTTTATGAAAAAACTGGAATATATATTTTGTATGCTTTCGTGTCATGTCCCAAATTTTTCATTGGGTCACCATTTCCTAATCACATTTTCCATATTCATGAGAGTTTGTCAAATTGATGCTAAGGGTCAAATAATTGCCAAGGAGGAAAATTACTAGTTTCCTAGGTTGGGGGTGGAAGCTTTGGGATTTGGAATAAGGGGGACAATAAATGATGTTTGAACATTAGAATGGAATAAAAATTTAATAAATTATCTAAATAAATAAATACAAGGGAAAATAAAAGTGTCAATTGATCATGAAGACACATGGACGATGTGGGACCTACGTAAGCTAGATTTTTTGTGCCACATGGCATCCTCCTCTTGAAATTTCGAATCCATGGGAAGAATAAATGTTATTGGATGATTTATAAGGATAATGCACTTTTCCATATGCATGATATGTCAAATTTGGAAGGAAATGTAACTTACATGGGAGAGGAAGAGTCATTTTGGAGCTAGTGAGACACTTGGACTAGATTCCCTAGCTCTATGACAACAATGATGAAGATGCTATGACACCTATGAAAAAAATCATATATTAAGGATGGAATCTGACATATCTGACATATCTGACATTTCAGCTCAAAATATAGCATCCAAGAGGGTGCTCATGTGAGTTGGGGAAGCTCAATGGGTTCCTACTCAAATTGGGGGAATATGGAAGGCTAGGGAAGGGAGGACACATGGAAAATATTGAGCACACAACCTAATTCGAATTGGCTTGATTTTTTGGATGGATTGGTAACATTAGAAGGATAAGGATGTTTATAACATATAACAATAAACCAAGAGGGAATATTTTTTTCATTTGAGAAATTGTCATTTGTGAATTGTGAGAGCTAGTGGATGACTAGTTTTCTTGCCTTAGCCAATTTCGAGGGTGAAAGATTCCCATCCAAGTTGGTGTTTGGATAGGCCACTCTAGTATTTCATGGATATTTAATGGAGTTTTATTTTCAGGTGTAATCTATAGGGAATCTTGTGGTTTCTTCTATTGCATCACTTTCTTTCAACCATTTCCAGTTTTTATTGCATATTCTTGCTCATGGAAGGATTGCGATTTGGGAGAGCTATTGATATATTTGGGGAAGATTATAATGCACCATTATTTTATTTTATGATTTAAATTATCTTTATTTAATTTTCAGAATACTCTCAGTTCTAAATACCAAAATATTTCATGTAAAAATGTTAAATAATGAAGAAATAATGTAATTTCCCCACTATCTTGTTGTGAACCATTGCAATGCTAATGATTTCTAATTGGAAGAGAATTTCATTGTAAATTTCAGATTGAAATAATATAAATATTATATGTTCTTTATTCTAATAAAGTATCAATTCAAAATATCAAAGGGTTGTATGTAAAAGTGACTATTAATGAGCAAACAATGACCATTTCCCCACCATATTGATGTATGCCATTATAATAATAATTATTTAGAATGGAAGAATGTATGTCTGATATATTTATGATTAATTTAATTTATTTTTTTATTATTACAAGTTTCATTTTCATTTTACTCGGTTTAATTCATTTGGAGAAGATTCAGTGCCATTTCCCCAAGGGTCGAATTAGTGATTTTGTAGCTGTTTTGGAGAGGGTCATAACAGATTGTATAAAATTAATAATGATGCATATGAGACCTTAAAAATTTAAATTAAACATCCTATTCATTTTTTCATAAATCCAATTGGGTTTGGTAGCATTTGAGAAGCCATTTACAACATTTACTCAGGGGGAATTGGAGCCCCAATTTGCTAGTAAAGACTCCTACTTCAACCAGAATATTAAAAAAGTTTTTAGAAGTAATTAGAGGGTCATAAATAATCCCTAAAAATAATATTCAAGTATTAATATAATTCATACACCTTTCCTGAAGATAGGGGATCATTTGGGCCAATTTGGAGACCTAGACATCAAAACTAGTCAAAGGTCGAAATTGGGAAAAAAGTGAAAAATTGGTCATTGTAATAAAAATTTGAAAAAGAGACATTACAATGGTATCATAGCATGATATTGGAACCTGATGTGGTCTGATATTTATTAGGAAAAGTATTCAGGGACCACCATTATATATTTAAACCAAAAGTTCTTTTGTTGAAGAGGGAAGAAAAGTAGGAGAAAAAGGAAATTTTTTGAGGAAACTATGACTAGGGATGAAAAGGGAAACTCATATGATGGTGAGGAGCATATAAAACTCATGAAACCTATATTTTATATAATAACCAATAACATGACCCAATATCTTTTGAAAGGATTCGAATTGATGTCTAGACAACTTAGGGGTAAGCTGGAAAAAAGGGGTAGTAGAAGTTTACATCATGGAGAGGCACATAATACCATTAATTTTGAAGACTTTGATGACTAGTTGAATGGATATAGGAAAAATAATTTAAATGTGAATTCATTAAGGGACAATCAGAAATCCACAAGTTTGGAGGAGCATGAAATGAGAAAATATCAGCCTACTTGTGAAAAGAGCCTAGATACACCATTAAATGAAGAAACGAAGAATCATGAAGTGGAGCATCAATTACCTAAAGGTGATTGCAGAGAAGAAAATAAAGTGGAAATTTAAGACAAGAACACAATCCTTGCTGATGGGGGTTGTGAAAATCAAAGAGAATATACTAATGGATCCTTGAACTGTGAAGGAGTACCTACTGATGGGTGCTCACAAATCTATGTTGGTGACACAGAGATCATATTGGACAATGTTGCTACAATACAAAGTTCTCATAAGAATGAATATGAATACCTTGTGACAGAAAATGAAGAACCAATATCAACTTCCCCATCACCACTTGAGCTTCAAGAAGTTGATCAAATCAAGAAGAATGAAGAAGAGGAGGTTCACTCCATCCTTCATTGAAGGGTATTTGAAGATGAGTGAAATGGATATCCATGAGGCCCTTAGCATACTCCATGACACTAAAGCATTGGTTTCAAATTATTGTTGGAAAATTTCTTCATTGGAGGAGCCATCCTTCCTTGAAGACATGGAGAAGATTCAAAGAGAAATGTGCAACATTGAAGGTAATTTCATGTATTTGATTTTTTATAGAAATAATTTGGTTGAGCTTAATGAATGTTTACATGGAGAATACTTGAATAATAATGAGGATATTCATACGATCAAAATTCAAAATAAGCAACTTCTTGAGAGGTTGCAAGATACTTGTTATTCCTCCTATGTTTCAGATTGTCATATGGTAGATTGCTTGGAGGATTCTCATGACACGAGGGATCATGAAAAACATGGAAAATTGCAGTTTTTTTTATTTGTTTGAATATGAGCTTGATGAGATCCAATCAATAGTTGTGGTGGAAGAGGAACTTGAGTTGCCTCTTGAATATGGGTGCACTTTTTGAATAAGTGCATGATTCCACTATCTTGGAACCAAACCATGAGGAATTTTTTGCATTTTTAAGGGAGGTGCATAATACTACCTCTATGAATCCTTCACATGATGAAAAAATTTCACTTTCTGATCATTTGGGTGAGTTGGTTATTTCTCCCACATCCTACACTTCCAAATTTTGGAGCATACATCCTAATGAAGTATGGGTGAAAAGTTTATTTTTTATAGTGCCACATTAAGAGTATGGAATTTATATCTCTCTTTCTAATGATGACATGATTATAGAACCATATTATTTACATTTGCAACAGATTCCTTTGTTACATTATGATTATACACATCTACATGGGTGCACCTATGATGTTCACTTGAGTCACTTGGAGACTCATGGTTTTCCTTGCTCTTTGCCTAGTCTATTTGATGTTGGAGGACCTTCATCCCACACTTGGGTGAAGAGATATATGATTGAAGAACATTATTATTGGTAGGAAAAATACTCTTTTATTTCATGATGATATACATATCCATGGGTGTATTGATGAGACTTCTTTGATCCACTTGAAGTCTTCATGTTTTCTTTGCTCCTTATTTGGTTCATATTTTGGTGGAGGTTCTTCATTCACTTCATGGATGAAAGAACACATGGCTGATTATATTGATGCACATTATATATTTTTGGAGAAGAATTATGGGACATGGGATCCTCACCTATGTCATTGGAGCATATTTGATTGGTCACTTGAGCTTGTACGTACTTGGAAAATGGTGGTCTACTTACTTGGAGGTATAAGCACTTTCATGTTTTTTTCATGAGGCACCTCCTTGATGTACATTTTTATTATGTTGTTATGTACTTTGATGATATATATTATGTACTCATGATGTTTATAAGAATGCATACAAGAAAATGGGATCCCAAAACTCTCTTTCCTAATGGTATGTGTTGGAGAGAACTCTTAATTGTTGGAGTGCAATACAAGCAATGGGACCCTAGGATAGTTTTTAGTCCCATTGATTTCAATTTTTTTGGGAAACAAGAAGTATGGGAGATGGATTCCCAAATTAATAAAGTGATTTTAATTATATTAGTGCAACAAAAATCATGGTGGTTCCTCTCAAAAATATTCATGGAATCTCAAAGACTCAAAGTTGGGCAACTGAGTGGCAACTTCAAAGAATCATACAGAAAGAAGGTTCTTCAACACTCATGTTTGAAATTGCTTCAGGACAAGAAATATTTGGAAGAGAGGATTTGTAATGTCCCAAATTTTGCATTGGGTCAAAATTTGTTAATCACATTTTCCATATTCATGAGATTTTTTCAAATTTATGCTAAAGGTCAAATAATTGCCAAGGAGGAAAATTACTAGTTTCCTAGGTTGGGGGTGGAAGCTTTGGGATTTGGAATAAGGGGGACAATAAATGATATTTGCACATTAGAATGGAATAAATATTTAATAAAGGACATAAATAGATAAATACAAGGGAAAATAAAAGTGGAAGTTGATAATGAAGACACATGGATGATGTGGGACCCACATAATGTAATGTCCTCTTCCTTTTAGGCCTGGAGGCCCAAAACCACTAACCTATGTGATTCATGTGGGTTCGAGTGGTTACTGATAGCTAGGGAATCAGATCAAGACTAATGCCATCCATAGAAGATCTAGGGCATCCTCACTTGGTCAAGAAGGGCCACCTGGGCCAAAGGCCACCTTCATGCATGCCATCCGAAGCATTATTTAATGATGCATGCACTTTTTAGGTCTCCATCCGCATGCATGCAAGTCAACGGAAAATTAGAAGATAAAGTGACCTAATTAGGTCAAAGATTAGGTTTTGCGCAGTTGAACTTTATAAATAGAGGATAATGCAAGAGGAGACCTCACTTATGATTATTATTAATTTGGGAAGCTCTTGGATAGCAGCACAGCAGTTGGGGTTGGAGACGGAGTCTTCAGCTAACAGGATTTTGGCAGTGAAACATCTGTCCTAGTCTTATTCCGGGTAAGCCATACTGGTTCACCATTTGTTCTTCATTCATTCATCAGTTATATAGCACAGGGTATAGATTGTTGCAGGGGAACAGTGCAGCCGTAAGGGGGGGTTTTCAACCAGAAATCCCTAATCAGCTATGGGGCCTCCAGATCTCAGTTTCCTTCTGAAACTCAGGCACCGGTCTTATCATCAGCTACATACTCTGGTACTCCATGATTATCAGCTCCATCTGAGCTCATCTGAAGCCGTTATAAGCATTTTCAGACTCCCAAGGGCATGAGCAGCTGCCTCACTGAACCTAGACGCTATCCTGCTTAGAGGTTTCAGAACTTCAGCATACTCTAGCCAATCTCTCTAGCATGACAAGGCTATCCACCCTACAAAATGGCGGATCCATCGGACACCTCCTTCCTTGAGGGCGTCACCTTTTTCTCTGATTGGGTGTCTTACTGCTGGGACATTCACCGGAGGCAGGAGAGATCAGTTCCTCTCCGATCCAGTTCTCAGTACTTGCAGACTTTATCTGAAGTAGTCCAGCCAATTATTAGTGGTAAGTGTGCATTCTATGTCACAAACCCTAACCCTAATTTTTCCTATAAAATAGGGATTTTTGCATGGCATTTTACATGCCCAGTTGTATCCACATAATTGTTTAGAAATAGAAAATATCGGGATTTGGGATACTACACATAAGCTAGATTTTATATGCCACATGGCATCCTCCTCTTGCAATTTCGAATCCATGGGAATCCTAAATGTTCCTGAATAATTTATAAGGCTAATACACTTTCAAATATGCATCATAGGTCTAATTTTGAAGGAAATGTAACTTAAATGGGAGAGGACGAGTCATTTTGGAGCTAGTGAGACACTTGGACTAGAATCCCTAGCTCTATGACAACAATGATGAATATGCTATGACACCTATGACACAAATAAGATCTGACTGCTGACATCTGACATATCTGACATGTCAGGTCAAAATAGATCATCCAATAGGGCACTCATGTGATTTGGGGAAGCTCAATGGGTTCCTACTCAAATTGGGGGAAGATGGAAGGCTAGGAAAGGGATGACATGTGTTAAATATTGAGCCAACACCATAATTCGAATTGGATTAAGTTTGTGTATGGATTGGTAACCTTATAAGGTTAAGGATGTTAGTAAAATATAGGGATAAACCAAGAGAGGAGCTTTTGTTTATTTGATAAATTGTCATTTGTGAATTGTGAGAGGTAGTGGATGACTAGTTTTCTTGCCTTAGCCAAATTTGAGGGTGAAATATTCCCATCCAAGTTGGAGTTTGGAGAGGCCACTCGGGTATTTCATGGATATTTAATGGAGTTGTATTTTCAGGTGTAATATACATGGCATCTCATATTTTCTTCTATTGTAACACTTTCTCTCAACCATTTTTCAGTTTTTATTGCATATTCTTGCTCATGGAGGGATTGTGCTTTGGGTGAGATATTGATCTCTTTGGGGAAGCTTATAATTCCCAATTATTTTATGTTATGATGTAAATTCTGTGTATTTTCATTTCAGAATACTCTCAGGTTTAAATACCAAAATATCTGATGTAAAAATATTAAACAATGAAGAAATAGTGTCATTTCCCCACTATCTTGTTGTAAAATCATTGTAATGCTGATGATTTCGAATTAGAAGAGCCTTTAATTGTCCATTTCAGATTGTAATAATCTAAATACTTTTTTTATTCATTCTCAGAAAGTACCAGGTCGAAATATCAAATGGTTGTGTGTAAAAGTGACTATTAATGAGCAAACAATGACCATTTCCCCACTATATTGATGTATGCCATGATAATGCTGATTATTTCCAATGGGAGAATGCCTCTTTGATATATTTATGATGAATGGACTGTAATGAATGATTATTACAAGTTTTATTTTCATCACTTAAGCATTTTAGTTCATTTTACTCATTTTAATTGCATTTGGAGAAGATTCGGTACCATTTCCCCAAGGGTCGAATTAGTGATTTTGTATCTGTTTGGGAGAGGGTCATAATAGCTTGTATAAAATTAATAATGATGCATATGAGACCTTAAAAATTTTCCTTAAATATCCTCTTCCTCTATTCATAAATTCGAGTGGGTTTGGTAGCATTTGAGAAGCCATTTCCAGCATTTACCCAAGGGGAATTGAAGCCCCAATTTGCTAGTAAAGACTCCTACTTTGAACAGAATATTAAACAAGTTTGAAGAAGTAATTGGAGGGTAATAAATAATCCCTGAACATAATATTCAATTATTAATATCATTAATACATCTTTCTTGAATATAGGGTATCATTTGGGCCAATTTGGAGACCTAGACATCAAAACTAGTCAAAGGTCGAAATTGGGAAAAAAGTGAAAAATTGGTCATTGTAATAAAAATTCGAAGAAGGGACATTACATTTCGACTGATAACTATATCCAACAAATACTCCCTTCTTTCTTGAGGAGTCCAACTTTGATATTTTATGTTTTGGAACATATAGGTACATAGGACAACCAAATATCTTCAGGTGACTGACTTCAAGCTTCTCACTAGTGAACATTTCTTTTGGAGCTTTGTTTCCAAGTGCACCATGGGATAATTTGTTATCAACATATAATACGGTATTTGATGCTTCCTCCCATAAATACATGGGTATATATTGATCATGAATCATGTCTTTGACTGCTTCCATGATCAATCTATTCTTCCTTTCTGCTACTCCATTTTGTTGAGGATTATAGGGTTTAGTAAGGTCCCTCTTAATCCCAACTTCTTTGCAGAATTCCTTGAATTCATTTGAGGTGAATTCTCCTCTGTTATCTAATATTAATATCTTAATATTATTTTCATAGATATTCTCTACAAGAGCTTTGAACTCTTTGAACTTTTCAAATACTTCATATTTTTTTTTCAAGAAATATATCCAAGTATTACGTGAGTAGTGATCAATAATAAAGCATTATAGACATACACTCTTAAAGAATTAGTTGACATTGATCTGCACACATATGAGTGGACAATCTCTAGGATCCCTTTTTCTTTACTATTACTGCTTAGGAATGGATTTCTGGTGTTCTTCCCTTGAGCGCACCCTTTGCATACCCATTCATTATTGATCTGGATTCCTGGTAGACCTGTTACTACCTTGATCATAGTTGGTAATGCTTTGTAGTTTATATGGGCAATTATTTTATGCTATATTTCACATGTACTAATGGTGCAAGTAGTGAAATTTGAGTCTGTATGTCATTTTAGTGTGTATATCCCTCCTTCTTTAATACCTATTACAACTGCACGATCTATAGTTTTTCCTTTTGACCACATAAGAACTTCACCATCTACAAAGGAAACTTTGAATCCTTTCTTGTCTAGAGCTGATATAGAAATAAGATTCTTCTTTAGAACTGGAACATATAATACTTCTTTCATTTTCATGGACTTAGGAAGCTTCTCCCATTTCTTTGATAGGATATTGATAGTCATCTCCAAGCTAAAATTTGTGTGGATAATCTTTATGAGTGAGGCATGAGAGATAATCTATGTGGCATGTCATATGTTTGGAAGCACCACTGTCTATGACCCAAGTATCACTTCAATGAGATATAGATCCTATGAGAGATGATACTAAGACATATTCTTCATGAGATTTTTCATTCTCTCTTATCCTTTCTTCATCTGAATCATTTTCTTCAGTTGCATGGGCATGGAAATTTCCGTTCTTCTTCTTCAACTTGTTAAGTAGAAAATGTCTAGAGATATGTCTTAACTTATGACATGTATAGCATTCATAGGATGAGTAGTCCCTCTTAAACTTATTACCTCTTTTGAGTTATAGTGATCTACTTATGGGAGATCCTCGATCCTTCCTTTTATTCATTCCATTATTTGTATGCACATCTAGATATTGATCTTCATATTCATTTAACTTCTCTTCTCTATTTTCTAACCTTCATTCTTGGTGTACACATTCCTCCCATAGCTTGCTGAATTTGGTTAGATTTCTTCTAGCACATATTCCTCTGATAAAGGAATCCCATTCTCTTGGAAGACCATTAAGAGTGGTCATCACAACTTCAAATTATTCTACCATGTAACCAATGGATTCTAATTGTTCTTTAATTTGAGATACTTTGAAAAGTATGACTGCATGGTTTCTTCCTTTTGCATCTTCACACCCTTGAGTTGGTTTCTCAAGGTCATTATCTTGTTGATGTTTTTCCCTTCAAGCATATTGGCTAGTGCATCAAACACTTCCTTTGGAGTATTATTTGACGACACTTGGGAGTGTTCTTCCCTCCTTAATAGAGTAAGATATGATCCTCTTGACTTTGATCATATCCTTCTTTTGCTTTGATTTATCCTCTTCTTTGGTGTATCCATCTAGGTCATGCTATTTAAGGATGAGCATAATTCTATACTTCCATGCTCTGAAATTATATGCCCCCTCAAACTTTTCATCTAGCTTCATATTGTTTGTAATTTTTAAAGAATGAGAACCTCAAATGGAAAGATAGGAGATAATACTTACTTGTTTGAAGAATTTGTCTAGAACAAGCTTCAAGATGACCTAATGTTTGACTAGGAACCCCTATATTTTCAGTTGATATCACTTGTGGATATGAGATGAGGAAAATATGCACCTCCCTAAGAAGATATAGACTATATCTTTTTTTTTTGGAATATGAGGGGAACCTTGAAAAATATGATGCCCTAGTTTCTCCCAGCAGTAGTGATAGGTCAAAAAGTGAAAATCCTTAGAATGAAAAACTGCTTCAAGAGAAATATGTGCCCTCCTAGGGATATTTGAATGGTCCTTATTTTCCAATTGATATGTGGAGAGAGGTCTTTGGAATAGTGAACCCTAGATTGTTGAATTCCCAGAGTTGCTGCATAATGTCTTCTTTCAAGTTGCCTCGGATACCATGTTAAGTTTTTCAAATCAAATAGAACAAAGGACCACTGAAAGAATAAAAAGCACACCAGAAAAAAGAGAACACAAATATTTATCCTAGGAAACCCTTGCGGGGAAAAACCCATCAAAAAATTCTATGTATAGACTTCACCCAAGTATAGTGTAAGAACCAAAGAACAAGACTATACTGCTTCTTCTCCTCTAGATGGACTATTTCTTCTCACTCTAGCGCAACTGGTTGAGTTTTTTGTGTGTCCAAGTGAGAGAGGACCCTCCCCTATTTATATTGATCAGTGGAGAATCCTAATAACCCAACAAGGATGACTTCTCCTTACTTCTAGGGTCGACTTGTCTTGGGAGACTCAAAACTACATTTTAATAATACTTTTGTGGGTACTACTAAACCGACTTAAAATGGAGGATTTACCTTAAGAATTTAAATGACCAACTACATCAATGACATCCCTAATAAGAGGAACAACATCTTTGAGAGAGGTAATAACAATAATAGTACAAAATAGAATATCTTCCACAGTTACATTTATTTAACATTTATTCCCCACGATGGTTTCCCAAGATAAATATTTGTGTTCTTTTTTGTTCTACTCTGCTTGTTATTATTTAAGATATCCTTTTGTTTTGGTATAACAACTTTTAAAATCTTAACATGGTATCATAGCTAACCTGGAAGAAGACATTGTGCAACAGTTTTCCTGTACTACAACAAGCTATGGCTCACTATTACGGAGAACTCCTTCCACAAGTCAGTCAAAAAACAAGAACCATTCAAATTTCCCTAATAAGGTGCATATTTTTGTTAAAGAAATTTTCAATTCTATGGATCTTCATTTTATGACCTACCACTATAGCCGAGAGAAACTAGTGCACCAAATTTCTCAAGGTTACATCCAAAGATTATAGAAAAGAAAGATAAAATCTAGCTCACATTTAGGAGGTGCATATTTTCCTCCAATCAGCTCTATAAGTGATACCACTTGGAAAATTAGGGTTTTTTCAGTCAAACCCTAAGTCATCCTAAAGCATATTCCATAAACAGTCCTCAAATTGGTAAGTTCCATTTGAAGTTATCATTCATTAAATATCACAAACAACACCAATATTGATGAAAATATTGAGGGATCAAATAACTTCAGAGCATGGAAGTAAATATTCATGGTCATCCTTGAAGAACATGACCTATAAGGCTATATAAAAGAGGAGGTTAAGGAACCAGAGGGAGAGGAGAAAAAGGAAAATCACAAGAAGGATATTATAAAATTCAAGAGAATCATAACTAATTCCATCAAGGATTAGTTTATCCCCTTTTTGTCTCGAAAGAATACTCCAAAGGAAATTTTTGATGCACCAACTAGTATGTTTGAAGGCAAGAACGTCAACAGAAGAATGACCTTGAGAAACCAACTCAAGGGTGTGAAGGTACAAAAGTCAGAAACTATGCAATCATACTTCTCAAGAGTATCTCAGATAAAAGAACAATTAGAATTAGCCATTGGTGACATGGTGGAAGAAGAAGAAGTGATGATGACCACCCTGAATGGTCTCTTGAGATAATGGATTCCTTCATTAGATGAATATGTGCTAGAAGAAGGTTAATTGAGTTTAGAAAATATGTGAATAATATGTACAAGAAGAAGGAAGGATAGCAAATAAATAAGAGAATATAAATGACAATGAAGAAAATTATTTATCTACTCCCACCAAGAATGGAATAAACAAAAGGAATAATCAAGAATCACCTCCTAGAACACCACCGTATTTCAAAAGGAGTAAGAGACCTAGAAAGGATTATTCTTCCTTTGAATGATATTCATGTCATAAGATGGGGCACGTTGCTAGAAATTGTCCTCTTAATAAATATCAGTTCAAGAAGAAGAACCGAAAGTACCATGCACATACAACTGAAGAAAATGAATAAGATAAGGAGAGGACCAAATAAATTGAAGACTCCAGTGAAGAGTATGTCCTAAATTAATCTCTCATGGAAGTAACACTTGGCTTATAGAAAGTGGTGCTTCCAAACATATGACTGGTCACAAATATTCACTCTCCTGTCTTACCCAAAAAGACTATTCACACAAGGTACAACTTGGAGATGATTATCAACACCCCATCAAACGAATGGGAAAATCCTCTTTCAAATTAAAATATGGAAAGTTCATGAAGATTAAAGAAGTCTTATATATTCCAGGTTTGAAGACAAATATTATTTCTATCTCAAATCTAGATAAGAAAGGTTTTATATTTTCCTCTGTATATGGTGAAGTTCTTATGTGGTCGAAAGAAAAGACAATAGATGATGCTACTATAATTGGTGTTGAATAAGGAGGAATATACAAATTGAAAGGACACTGATTCAACCCTTACAACTAGTACCATCATCCCATGTGAAATTTGGAATAGAATAATTTCTCATGTGATCGACAAAGAATTTCCAATTGTGAACAAGGTAGTCATAGGTCTACCAAATATATAGATCAATCATGAAGGAGTATGTAAAATATGTGCTCAAGGAAAGAACATCAAGAACCCATTCCTTAGTAGTAACGACAAAGAAAAAGGGATCTTGGATATTGTGCACTCAGATGTGTGTAGACCGATGTCAGCGACTTCCTTAAGTGGGTATGTGTACTATGTCTCTTTTATTGATGACTACTCTCATAAAACTTGGATATATTTATTGAAAGGAAAAGATGAAGTATTTGTAAAATTCAAGGAATTTAAGGCTCTTGTGGAAAATATATCTGAAAAGAAGATCAAGACTTTAAGATTAGATAATGGAGGAGAATTCACTTCAAATGAATTCAAGGAAATATGTAAGGAAGTTGGGATTAAGAGGGATATTAACACATCCTATAATTCCCAAGAAAATGGAGTGGCAAAAATAAATAATATATCTATAATGGAAGCATTCATAGAAATGATCCATGGCTAAGATCTACCGATGCATTTATGGGATGAAGCAACAAGAACCACAATATATGTTCAGAATAGAATATCTCATAGTTCTCTTGGAATAAAAAACCCCAGAATAAATGTTCATTGGTGAAAATCCCAAAGTAAGACACCTAAAAATATTCGGTTCTCTCATGTTCTTACATGTTCTAAAGGAGAGAAGATAAAAATTGGACTCTTTAGGAACTAAGGGAATACTTGTTGGATACAGTGAACATTCAAAAGATTATAGAATCTACATTCTATGTTTCTGTCAAATGGAGATCAATAGAGATGTTATATTTGATGAAGATACAATGTTCACCAAATCTAGATAGATATATGCAGATGAATATCATGAAGAAGAGGATGGGGCTCCTAGAACCACAGAAGCTACCAGACCACTAGTTAGAGGCATTGAAGAAGATACTATACCAAAAGGTCATGACCTAGTAGAACAAAGAACCCATGGAACACTCCAGGAGATGATATAAACAAAAATAATACCATATTGGGCTCATTATATAATCATATAAGCAAAAATATATTGTGCAATAGAAGGAAGCAAGAACCAAAGAGTCTACTCAAACTATGTGGCATTAATGGGAAACCTTGTTGATGAAGAACCCACATGTTTTGAAGAATCTTCAAAGAATAAGGAATGGATGAAAGACATGATCAAAGAATACCATTCTATAATAAAGAATGATATTTGGGATGTGTTTCCAATACCAAAGGACAAGTCAGTAGTTTTTTCATAATGGATTTTCAAAGAAAAGCATTCAGCAGATGGCGGTATTGAAATGTTTAAAGGAATATTTGTTGCATGGATATTTTCACAAAAATAAGCAATTGATTATGAAGAAAACTTTGCACCAGTAGAAAGATATAATTCTATCATAACTATACTTACCTTTCCATGCAAGATGAAATGGAAGCTACATCAAATGGACATAACAACAACCTGCCTAAATGGTGCCATAGAAGAAGAAGTATATATTGAACAACCACCAGGATTTGAGACTCACAACAAGGGGACCATACATATGCAGATTAAAGAAATATCTATATGGGTTAAAACAAGAACCCAGAGCATGGTATGGAAGAATGGATTCTTGATGAACTTGGGATTTACCAAAAGTAAAGTTGATTCCAAACTTTACTACAAGGTTGAAAATGATGGGATCATGATATTGCTATTGGTACATGTAGATGATCTATTTTTGATAAGAAAGGAGAATATCATTAGTGAATGTAAGAAGAAACTTGCGGCAGAATTTGAGATGAAAGACCTTGGCACAATGCATTATTTCCTAGGTCTTGAAGTATACCAGTTTCTAGATGATATTTTCCTAAAACAAAGAAATATACAGTTGATATCCTAAATAGATTTGGGATGTTGGATTGCAAGGAAATGAACACTCCAATGGTGAAAAACCTAAAGCTCCTAAATGATGATCCATTAGAAAGAGTAGATGTCACATTATACAAACAAATTATTGGCTCACTGATGTATTTAACAAATACAAGACCAGATAATCTAATGCAACTCTGCTCAATTCACACTTTGCACAATGGTGACTTTCGACCGCATCCAACCCCTTTTTATAGCATCAAGTTGGTCTCATACCCATCATTACCAATTCAACACGATATGATTTTCCTCATCATGACCAAATCATGCATTAACTACTTAAATCCGTCATTGATCCTGTCAATCCAACGGTCGGATCCACTGTCAATACACGTCACTTGAACAAGCGGCACTGGTTAATTGCTTTAACTGTCTACACTTATTACTGATTTGACTATGCTAAATCCCTGTAGCTATCGCGGCATGACCCTTGAACTGCATTACTAACTCTCCTACTTGTGCATCCAATTCCTCTCGGTGCACCCTCCTTCCATCTACTCATCCTTCTATATTTTTTTTC
This sequence comes from Pseudotsuga menziesii, assembly GCA_001517045.1. Lineage (NCBI taxonomy): Eukaryota > Viridiplantae > Streptophyta > Pinopsida > Pinales > Pinaceae > Pseudotsuga > Pseudotsuga menziesii. Next base: position 262,050 of record LPNX010167085.1, on the reverse strand, counting down.
ATTGCGCAGTGCCCAAGGAATCACGTAGTTCTAGGCCCGTCCTGTGGGGATTCACCCTTCTACCATTCACTAGCTTTGGTAACATCACACCATCTAACTGTTGTAGTTGAACTGCACCTTGTCAAGTAATGGAATTCATGAGATATGGACCCAGCCAATGCATTTGTAACTTACCTAGATGCTTCATGAACTTGCTGTCATACAACAGCACCAAGTCTCCTTGTTGAAACTGTTTATTCTTTATATGTCGATCATGCCAATATTTTTGTCGATCCTTCTCAACACGCTGGTGAAAACCTGCAGAAAAGTGGTCTTACTTGAGTTGTACTAGCTGCTCCACTCATTCTTATAATGAGGCCTCATCATCCATGCCTGTTGCGACTTCTATGCATAGAATTAGAACAATGTATTCCATAGGCATGACTTCCTCTTTCCTATACACTAGTTTTAATGGTGTCTCACCTTTCAATCTTTTACAAGTGGTGCAATATTCCCACAAGACTATTGGAATCTTCAAATCCCAGTCATCGCGGTTGGTGTTACATACCTTTGTAAGTGCATGTTCCAACACTTTGTTGAACGCCTCCACTGTCCCATTCACTTGTGGATGATATAGGGTACTCTTCTTATGTTGTATTTTAAGCTCCTTTTTTAATGCACTAATTGCATGATTGATGAAGTGACTCCCCTGGTCTCTCATCAATATCCTTGGGCACCTGAACTGAGTCACACTGTTTTTGAAAACGAACCTCGCTACTATTGCAGCGGTGCAATCTACAACAGGTGCATCCTACCCCCATTGTGTTAAATAGTCTGTCATTGTAATAATGTATCTCGCACCAGTTCTCTTCCTAGGTGGGTTGATTGGTCCCACAAAGTCCACCACCCATTTATCAAATGGCTGCAATGTCACTTGAGGTACCAATGGCATCTCATCCCTCCTTAATGGTTTTCCAGTTCTTTGACATATGTCACAACTCCGCGCATAGTCTGTCGCATCATTGTGAAGAGTGAGCCACCAAATCCCTACACGAAGCACCTTCCTAGCAGTAGCATGACCCCCATAGTGTCCACTAGCAACTCCCGCAAGTTCCTCTGCCAATATATTCCCTTGTTCATGTGGAAGGACACATCGCTGCAAAATATCATTTGTTCCTAGTTTATAGAGTTGTCCAGCAATCAACTGGAAATCTAAAGCCTTAACCACCAACTTCTTCTTTTGACTTGTAGTGAGGTCCTCAGGTGTGGTTCCCGTCACTAAAAACTGAATTATTTGATCATAATAACCATCAACCATGTCAACTATGAACAACTACGCATATAGTAGTCCATATCCAATGTTTGTGGGTTCCTCACCTATCTCAATTTGGAAAAAATGGTCAGGGCTGGCATTCAAGCGACCTGGATTCACAATGATCTCAAAATTTAATTCCTGAAAGAGAAGTAGCCAACGACATATCTTCCCCCCCAACACAGGCTTATTGACTAGGTATTTCAAAGAAGAATGGTCTATGAACATCTTGAATGACCACCCAGCAGGTAATGCCTAAACTTTTGCAGTGCATATACCATCGCGAGACCTTCTCTCTTTTTGGTCGTATAGTTTTTCTCTGCAGATGATAGCTTTCGACTAGCGAAAGAAATTGGGTGATCAAGATATCCTTCTTCTGGTTGCACGAGCACCACTCACAGTGGAACAGATGATGCGTCCACGTGAACATGGAATTCTTTATACCAATAAGGAAAATCTAGTATCATTGTGGAGGACATCTTGGAATTTAGCGTATCAAAACTGTATTGACACTCTTGAATCCATACAAATACAACATCATTTTTCAACAACCTTTCCATAGGACCTGTGATCGCAACATAACCTCGTATTAACTTGCGATAATACTCTGTGTGCCCCAACGTCGCTCTAAGCATATTCACATTTGTAGGTGGCGAGAAGCTCAAAATAAGTGCAATCTTTGCGGGGTCCACCAACAGGCCTTTCTTGCAAACAATGTGACCCAACAACATCTCAAAAGGTGCGTAGAAAATACATTTCTTTGAGTTCATCGCGATCTGGTGCTATTGACATCTCTCCAGCATCAATCGTAGGTTTGCCAGATGGTCTCTGATCAATCCATAAACTTTCCAGTCATCCATATATACTTGCAGGAACTTCTGAATAAAATATTTGAATGCTGCGACAACAAACCAAGAAAATATCGTAGGTGCATTCTTCAACCCAAACGGTATCACAATGTACTAAAAACAACCCCATTCAGTAATGAACGTTATCTTGTGGTGATCCTCTTTTGTGATTCTGATATGGTGATAGCCCAAAAATACATCCATGGAAGAATACATTTCTTGACCTCCTACTCCCTCTAGCACTTCATTAGTGAATGGTGTCAAAAATGGGTCATGCATACATGCATCATTCAATTTTATCAGGTCGACACAAATCTGAACCTCACCCGTCTTTTTTTCTTGGACCACCATCGGATTGATCCATTATGATTCTTCGAATGGTTCAATTATTCCAGCATCCAACTTTCTGTTGAGCCCAGCTTTTACACTCTCCTTGTATCGCGGATTCAGCCGATACATCCTCTGCCATACTGATTTTGCATCTATCTTCAACGGAATCTTCATCTCCCCTAAATATCCTAGTAACCCCTTCATTTCATAAAACTTCATAGGGAATAAATATTGGAATTCATGCAAGAGGTATGTGATCTTCACCATGGTTTCTTCATCCCAGTATTCCCCAAAATTTTCAAACTTTGGGTTCTCCTCCATCCCAATGTTGACCTTCATGATCTTCAATGGATGATTCATCGGATTCGTCGGTACATCAGGTGCTGTGACATCCTGACTCCCTTTTGTTTCCGGAATATTGATATTCCACAGATCATCATCATCATCGTCATCTAGCCCTCCTGACACATTGTAATATTCCATCATTGACTGCATTTGAAAATGCGCATGCAGATCCACTGGATAGGAGACTAGAAATACCTTTAGAACAACGTCATGGATGAGCTACAGTGCATTATGAACATCGGGATTGGCATCTGCAAAACTGAAGGTGTGAGTGAAGAAAACTGTCAATTCTTCCCAAGTAGTGATCTCTCTATGCAAATTAGTTGATACATACCAATATCGTAGCATTTCATCCAATGTGTGGACAAAGGCATGGACCCACTCATCCTTTGGTCGCGATTCCCACAAGGTATGACACTTAATCAGATGATCACCAGAACTGTTCTATCCATCATACCTTCCATCATGGCACAATTATGCATCTCCAAAGCAAACTGTCATTAATATTCAACACTACGACCATCTAGTGGTTGACTTCTTATGGGTCACCCACCATCGTTCCGGAGTATCCTTCAATGCTTTATCCAATGCCAACAACTGTTGTGGTTCTGACACCTTATATTTGAATTTCAATAGAAACTCAGATAGCTCAAGCAGTCCTTCATATACTGGTAACTCAATAGTCTCAGTCACGATGCACCACAGTGACTATGTAATTAAGCCACACTTTATTAGCAACACCTCATGCAAGCGATTCTTCCATTTCTCTAAAGAATCATCAAAATCAGAAGATGCAGAGCTAGTGCTGCGCCAACCAAGTTCCCCATCAGCAGTTAGATGGATGTAATATTCTAAAATGTTATATGCATGATCCCATCCTATGACAACTTTGTCCTTCACTGTCTCAATATATTGCTGCCCTTCGTTTGGATCCATCGGAGCAATGACTTTGATATCTTGATTCTCAAAGGTCATCATACACTTCTTAAAATTGATCACTTCCATACTATCATTGGCCCATCCAATCCCCAACAATGCGGGATAGGAGCCTCTGCCATCAACAACTTCAATAACATCAAAATCATCATAATTCTTCATGCCCTCAACATCTACTAATATTTGCGACACAAGCCCAATTGATGTACTTTGGCCTTATTATCCAATCGTAGCTGCATAGGAGACCAGCCTAGTGTTGGCCTCCCCATCTTATTCCATGTCTTTTTTGTCAGAATATTGACATCTGAGCCTAGATAATAAAAAAATGACTGAATCTACCTCATAGTACCCAATTTGAATGTTCATGCACATTTATTTTCCTATATTTTTCTTATGCAAAGAGTTCACCACAAAGTCCTTCTGCCCCTTAGCTTGTAGATGCAACAAATTATCAATCTCAGCAAGAGCGATCTCTTGCCAGCAACAAACAAATTTAAAAAAGTTCTGCAAGGTATCATGCTGTCATGATGGTCCTGATTCCAAAGTTGAATCAAAAGCAGTGGGAATGCCATAAACCAGTAACTTACCCGGATGTCTGTACATCTCGTCCTGTGCTTCAAAGAATGAATCTTTCTCCTCATTGATATCAAATTGTACCTTATTCTTTCCATCCAGATGATCTTGTGGATGTGGAATGTCTTCTCTAGTTATCTCACCTCCACGAGTGACGACAACAACATCAACGTCCTATGTTCTGGGATCCAAGGAGATCGTAGCAACCGCTGGTCCTTGATTCTGGTTCAGCAGTGGATTCACAGGTGCCAGGTTCACGTTCTGATTTGTATTCTAGTTCTGAATTGGAATTTGATTCTAGATCTGATTTGGAATTTGATTCTGAACCTAATTCTACAACTTGGTTCTGATTCTGCAAATTAGGGAACGTTTCCTTCCTGCCACCTCGCGATCAGTTGTGGAAAGTTCTCAATAGTGTGATCAATAGCAGTAAAATATATACACGTACTCTATGCATTCAATTACGAGTAATCTCTCTGATAGTGTCCCAGTACACCACAATTATAACATTGTATAGGTGCACGACCTCGTCCTCCTCCTAGACCAAAGCCTCCTCCTCATCCTTCTCAAAATCCTCGACGGAATCCTCCTTGTTTCTGATACTACAATTGAGTAAATTGCTGCTACGGGGGATTTGGCTGCTGTTGAACATACTGCGCTGGCTAAACATATTATGACTGTTGTGGAGCCATCTGCATCTAATTATACTGTGGTTGTGGCACAAAATGTTGTTGCAGCTATTTCGGTACAAACTGCATTTGTGGTTGCAGCTGCAATACGAACTGTGGTTGAGGTGGTGGTTGTACCACCTTCGGCTGTGGCTGCGGTTGTTGTACCTCTCCCTTCACATAGTACGAGTCATATGTTATTTCCTGAAGCAGGTCATATGTGCAACAATATTTATATTAATTCCCAACAGACCGGTAAAATGTGCAATATAAGTTCGTTTGTTTCATTACCATCTTCTGCATGTACCCACATTCCTCATGTCGATGCCCATATAATTGAAAAATGTAGCACCATGGTACACTACCACAACTTAACGGGTTCACTGCTCTTGACAACAAGTAGTTTTGGAAATCTGGGTATTTATCCTTGGTATGTCCATCTATGTGACATCGAGTACACCAAACTTCTTCATTTTGCTCTTTTCCTTTCTTAATATCATGCAAATGGAGTGTCAAATTCACCAATTGTGTCTGAATCTGGTTCATACCAGCTGTATTCTCTCCAACGGGTGAAGCCTCCAATTTCATTGCAATCTCTAGAGCTTCACTATGTGTCGTAATCTTCTGCTACATCAATGGTATTCTATTATGAGATAATAGTGTTGCGATGAACCATTCCTTATGTTAAATGTCTCTCATCTCAAAACTGACTCTTGCCATTAGTGTTTTGAACCTTTGATCAAAATCCCAAACAGTCTCGTCTAGATACTACTTGATTTCTTTTAATTCTATAATGTACTATGCTTCAAATTTTGGTTTTCTGAACTCTTCAATTAGTCATTTTCTCACTTCAGCCAATGTCTTCACTGCAGTCCCCATAGGGACTTGTACAAATTTCATGTACCAATCAAATACAAGATCTTGAATATTTGTTGCCAATTGGCCCTTCTTGACATCATCATCCACAGTGTATCTGACAGTCCACACTACCTCACACAAGAACCAGTACTGCTCTGGATCCTCAGTCCCATTTCCATGAAATAAAGGTAACTTTGTCTCATCGTGCACCATCTTTGGCTTTATTCCTATAGTTGTTGATCTTCTACTATTAGAGTGTTGTTGGAACGCTAGATAATTCGGTGTTGAACTTGCGTTTCTTCCTGATGTGATGTAGTGCGCGGAGGTGTGGGTACGTTGTTGCTGGGGGTTAATCTTACCTCTATCTTGGGCGTAGTCTAGTCATCCTCGTTGTCACTATAGGGTTGCTTCTTCCCGTGTTGTCTTCCTTCACGATCTTGCAGTTCGAGAGCGATAGGACCTTCCCCTGTCCTCTGTCTCTTCTCCTGTCAAAAAAATTGCTCCTCCACTCATAAGACCACTTTCTTCCTCAACTTCCATCATAGTCTCGTCGTAACTTGCACCCATATATCCCGTATCATTCCATTCATCTCCCCCATGTCTTCGCAGTATCCACAGCCCCTGCACACCAGAGTTCTACTACTGAAGGTGCATATTTAATATGCCCTTTTCACAGATGAGCATTTTAATGGACACTTGCATAGACAAAAGAAACCTATCTCGTGGCCTGTTGAAAAAATCCCTTTCTTCTTTCCTATATTATTTGGTTGTATCAACCACGAACTCGGTGATATAGCCCTTAATGATACTATCAATCCAGACTTCAACAGCCCATGATGCTCTGTTGTCTACCTCCTGCAACTCCTAGATCAGTTCCAGGGTCTAGGACATTGGATCACCTCCTTGGAAAATTTTCTTGCGATAGTTCAATCGTGCCAACCACTCGTACATGATTATCGGGAATTCAGAGAAAAAGTACTCATGTGGACCGTCATGTATGTACCTTTCCAGCCACTTATCTGTCGTCAATCCAGGATTCTAATTTTTTGTCTCAGCAAATTCTCGTAGCTTCTAATCAAACCAATCTTGAATTTTTGGTCTAGTCGGATGCCTCAACATGTCCTCCCTCCTCTTCGCACTATGGTCTTGGAAACAGAACCATTTGTTGACACAAACTCAGTCAACAAAACCAGTCAACAGGGGTTCCCACTCTGTCAACACTCAACCCACCACGATCTCCCTGAGCACCGACCCAGACAAGTTTTACCCCATCGGGCAACACCCGAAGAGCAAATGAAGTCTCACCCGAGATGTTTGAGGGAGAGCTGATAGAACCACATTTTCGTAGAATGAGAGAGGACCATGTGCATCTCCTTATTAACTTAGCGTGACATTAATAGATCTGATCATTCAAATCATGCTTTAACATAACCATATCATCGTTTCAACATATCACATTATCATACCAGAATTGCAATAAACACATTGATGCGAAATAGATCCAACATAATAACATCATTTAAAGCAGGGAAACATCGCATCATTTACAGATCTGTGTCAAAGATATACTTGCATTCATAACTGAGTTGCAGAAAACAGGAAAACAGAAAATGACACAATGATTCTTCTCAACTTCTTTCATGTCATATTAACTTTTGCGCAAAACCACAAATTCTCCAAAACAGTTCACAGATCAACAGATAAGATGATTCAAGCTCAAATCATCGATCGATGCCTAACACTTACAATTCTACATCTACTTATAAGCTTGCCCCTTTACATTCATGGTCCACTTAACTAACTCTCTAGCCAATTCTTAACTGATTCTACAAAATAGTGACCAATATCCACAAAATGCGGTCCAAAACTACAAAAGATGACCTAAAATACATAAAATACTAAAAATCTGAATTGCATGTTGTCTTTGAGCTTGTGCAAAATCCGCGAAGCTGCGCAACTAAATTATCCCAAGACCTCCTTCCTACAAAGTCAGTATATGGTGGAGCACAAACATGTTCATCTAGTTGCAACAAAACATGTGATGAGGTACCTAAAAGGTACATTGAAGTGTGGCCTCAGATATGCATCCAACAATGAGTTCATATTGTATGGCTATACTGATTCAGATTGGGCAAGATGTTGTTTGAGTTTGGGATCAGGTGTGATATCACGGCTCAGCAAAAAGCAAACAAGTGTTTCCCTCAGTGCATCCGAGGCTGAGCACATTGTAGCATGTGCAACATGTAGCGAAGCAATATGACTTCACAAATTATTGGCATGATTGTTTGATGTCGAGAAAGATGCAACTAATATTTATTGTGACAACCAGAGTTGCACCAAGATAACAAAGAACCTGATGTTTCATGATAAAAGTCAAATCATATAGATATAAAATATCCATTAGAGGAATTTTGGGGTCTAAAATGGGCCTCCTAAGGAAACTAATAAAATAATAGTTAAAATAATAAAATAATATTGATTAATTTTGGAGGAAGAAAGAAAAAAACTACTTTTTGTGTTCGTATTTTCGACATATCTCCCTGTGTTTTTACTCAAATTTCGATCGGGAGAGCTCGTTGGATGCGGAATTTGATTCCGCATCCAATGAGTACCCACGCGGCATACTTTTGAAGGACCCCGCTACCCCAAAAATAAGAAATACCTGAAAAAACGTGATGATGATGTCATCATCACGTTTTTTCAGGTATTTCTTGTTTTTGGGGTAGCGGGGTCCGTCAAAAGTATGCCGTGTGGGTACTCATTGGATGCAGAATCAAATTACGCATCCAACGAGCTCTCCCGATCGAAATTTGAGTAAAAACACAATGAGATATGTCGAAAATACGAACAAAAAAAGTAGTTTTTTTTAATAACAAATATGTCAATTCAACCATTATGGTTGACTTATTTTATTGAAATTCTATTGGTTCTTGAATTCCAACTCACAAAAAATTATTTTGGCACGTTTTCTTATAAGGCCCATTTTAGACCCCAAATTTCCTCTAATGACTACATCTAGGATATGGTTCAGAGAGTTGTCGCGAATCTCTAGTATGTTCCTATAAAGGAAGAAGTTGTTGATCTGCTAACTAAGCCTCTGTCTCGTGTAAAGTTTGAACACTCTGGACAAAAGCTTGGTGTAGTCTGAAAGGACATCCATGGAAAGAGAGAGTGATGATAATATTATTATTGAGAATGAGATGGTAATGGTATGACAATACCGATAAGGCCAGTTGAGTTTATCAGTATGCTTATAGACATTGATGAGGTATAACATTTATTTATGGACGAGTGTATCCTAACATTCATTTGTTGAAATGGTCCCGCGGACAAGAACACTCTCTTGTTGAGAGTTGTCCTATCACTTGTCGACTGAGGATGGTCCTATAGACGAAAGTAATATCATATGGAGAGTGGTCCTGCATTCATTTGTGGACAAGATCCTGCATTCATTTGCGGACGAGATCCTGCATTCATTTTTGGATGACAGTATCCTAATTGATGGTGCTCCTGTCGACAAAAACACTCTCTTGTTGAGAGTGGTCCTAGCACTTGCCGACTGAGGATGGTCCTGCAGAAGATAGTACTCTCATATGAAGAGTGGTCCTGCATCCATTTTCGGATCAGATCCTACATTCATTTGCAGACGAGAGTATCCTACTTGAGGATGTTCCTACGGATAAGAACACTCTCTTGTTGAGAGTAGTCCTAGAACTTGCTGGATGAGGATGGTCTAGTGGATGATAATACCCTCATATGGAGAGTGGTTTTGCATATATTTGTGGATGAGATCCTGCATTCCTTTGCGAATGACAGTATCCTACTTAAGGATGGTCCTGCGGACAAGAACACTCTCTTGTTAAGAGTGGTCCTAGCACTTGTCGGTTGAGGATGGTCCTACGGAAGATAATAATATCATATGAAGAGTGGTATTGCATTCATTTATGGACATTATCTTGCATTCACTTGCAGACGAGTTCCTGCATTCAGTTGCAGATGATGATGTTCCAACATTTGTTTATGTTGTGGGTGATTTAAGTTTTTAACTCAGTATTTGTATACTAATGATAGTGTAGGTGATGCCCGAGATGATGCTAGAGATGATGATGCTCACGATGATGCTAGAGATGATGACGCTCGAGATGATGCCAGATATGTCCGTGATGATGATGTTGATATAATTGTGAAAACTTCATATGCATATAGATTCACCAGTTAGTTGTACATATGTATTGTTTTGGAATACCGTCCTTTTTAAGACGGAGTGTTAAAGAAATGTAACTGTGAAATATATTCTATTTTTAATTATAATTATTATTACCTTATTATTATTATTACCCCTTACGGAGATGTTCCTCCGATTAGGGATGTCATTGATGTATTTGGTCATGTAAATTCTTGAGGTAAAACCTCCATTGTAAGTTGGGTTAGTAGTACCCAAAAAAGTATTATTGAAATGTATTTTTGAGTATTCCAAGGCAAGTTGGCCTTGAGAGTAAGGAGAAGTCAACCTTGTTGGGTTATTAGGACTCCCAGCTGATTAGTATAAATAGGATATGCACCTCCCTCATTTGGACAAACAAAACACTCAAGAAATTGCGCTAGAGAGAGAAGGAGAAGTCCATCTGGAGGAGAGGAAGCAATCTAGTCTTATTCTTTGGGTCTTACACTGTACTTGGTTGAAGTCTATATAGAGAAATTTTTGCTAGGTTTTCTTCCCCACAAGGGCTTCTCATTATATATATTTGTGTTCTTTTTTGTTCTATTGTGCTTGTTATTCTTTCAAGAATCCTTTTGTTTTGGTATAACAACTTTTAAACTCTTAACATGCAATAAAAGTAGTTTTTTAATACCATTCAAATGAGGCACAGAAACCATTTATAAGTTAAAGTTGGACTTAATAACAAGGGTGATCAGCTAAGTGGAAAAAGGGAATAGCCCATTGATTACAAAGAGATCCAATGCAGTTATCACCTCATGATGAGAAATCAAGATCAATGGTTGATACATATTCAGGGCTGTCAAGATTGATGGTTGATACATATTTAGGGCTATCAAACCGTCGATAGACATGTCGTCATGTCAACATCTCAGGGTTGCAAAAGCAGTTTCTACATGCCACCTTGTGGTGGCCCAAAAACTTCGGCCAGAGCTAAGCATTGAGCTGCAGAGCATTTAATGCAGCTCAAGCAAGCTTGATGATCGTTGGATTTTGAGCTGTTAAAGATCCAACGGTCATCAAGGCTGCTAGAGCTGCATTAAATGCTCTGCAGCTCAATACTTAGCTCTGGCCAAAAACTTCCATCTCCTTCAAAGCCCGAGTATGGATCTGCTTTCATATGTCTCGTCAACAACAATTTTGACTGATCCCTCCATATGTCGATGATACGGTTGGGAAGATCAACGACTATGATCATTTCAGGCCTCCCAATTTTCACTATGCTTAATATTCAACTCGGGCCTTGAAACCAAAACCACTCATCCACGTGCCGACACTCATGCTCTTCATAATTTCAAAAGAAATATTAAAATATTTCTTATCCACTACCGTGAAACCATGCTTCTACCATATTAAGAAGGGGGTCCCACTTCACTAAATATACAATGGACATTAGAGTCGTCACCCGGTTTTCCAACAGTCCTCACTAATAAATGCTCCCAGTTCCTATGTCCATTAGCCAATAAACAATTGACACATGTCTCATTCATTAAAGCGCGCTAATTCAAATTTTTCGCCTAAAAAGGTATCTGATTCGAATGTTGTTTTATCCTTCTGTTGAAATATTTCATCCATCTTACCTCTCTCGTTGTTACCTGCAAAATCCATTTCCTTCTGTCTCTAGTATCAAGTTGTGATGGTGTCCACTCCAGAAGCTGTATCCTTGTCATCTGCAAGCAAACCCTCCATTGTCGAAGAACACCTGATTGAAATTCTTTAGATACCATTTGTACAAATTGTTCATGGTCCTTTATCACAATAAAGAGATTTTTTTACCAATTAAGCATGAAAAAGTCATTAGCATAACATAACAACGAAGGCTTCCCATGATTTGTCAATATATTGATTTCAAAAGTGTATTCCCTATTGTTTGACGAACCTCTCCAAATAATATTTCTTGAGTGCAAAATTATGCTACAGTTGAATCCTCAAGTGCTTGTGGTTGGTTGGTTCTTCTATGAAGATCATATAGAAATCTGTAATTATTGAGCAGACTTACCACCTTACTATCTCCCTTTTTTCTTGACCCCTAGATTATTTGCACTCAAATATATTAGGCAAAGTTTTAATTCTGACGACAAATATTTTTTCAAGCACAATAATACTTGTACCTTCAAAGTACCATAGGAGGTTCGTCCTTTGAATTTCGGGACTAGAGAAGCTCATTCCACAATGGAAGAAATGTTGGCTAGTCTAAAGCTCCCAACAAGTTTTGCCATGGAAATATGAACCCAAGGGAATCATATCTAGAAAGATAAAATATTTAAGGTTGGAAGGTTACCCACATGAGCCCCATCTAGAGCTTGACAAAATTGCCATCCTTGACAACTGGGAGAAGGTCAAGAAATTTCTATATCCGTAGCTTTAAACAATTTCTTAGCTGATCCCAACACCAAACAAGACAAATATTCTAGGAAAATATCAATCACTGAGATGAATACTCAGTCAAAATTAGGAGACTTAAAGAGTTCGAGGACCCAGTTTGAAAAATCTAGGTCGGAGCAGTAGTTTGACATAATTGTTCATCACAAGCCTACTCCTAATACATTAACACCTGTCATCCTCTAGAGTATTTTTTTTCATCATATCCCGAAGCATAGCGCTCATGATCATAATAGGCAACCTTAGAAGAAAAGAAAACATCTATAGTCAAATTTGGGTTAGTTAGGGTATATGCTCAAATCAAGGAGGACAATATATATTGATCTAAAAAAGACTCTCTTTCCCAATCAAGACATTGAAACAGGGCACTAGGGAAGAATGATTTTGGCCCTTTATCTACGAAAAAGAACACTTAAAATCAGGGATGATTTTAAGGAACCATACTTATTTAAAAGTGTATAAATGTTGGTGAATATTACCAATTCTTAAAATGGAAACTATAAAATGATTTGCGATATTTTTCAAAAAATATTTAAATTTCCAGGGATTTTATATCGTTTATATAATAATTTGGCGATTTTTAGGGTGAAAAAATTTTACCCCATCAAAATTGGGCAAAACAGGGCTTCAAAAAATGCAAAATGGTGAATGTTTTTTGGGAGAAAAACATGGAAAAATAGCCCACTGGGCTAAAATTCGCCCCTAAAATTATCCTTGCTTAAAATGGCTATCTTGGATCCTATCACATCTGAGGGAAAGAGAGTGCCCTCAAATTTTAAGACTACTCAAGCTAACTTCAATTTGGACGCCTTCCACTATAGAATTACATAGGTAGACAAGAGAAGGTGTTTACCTAGATGTGATTAAATACACAATGAGTACTAATAAATTGCAAATTTTAGTAAATTGGCTTGAACACCTATCTAACAATGAGAAAGCAACTACTAAATCCAAGCAATTGAAGGTCATGGAGTTAGAGCAGCAAATATCAAATTAGAAAAAGACCCAAACAATTTAGAAATAATCCAGAAGATGCTCAAGGAAAAGGAAAAGGATAAGGATATCACAACCCTGAAGAACAGACTCAACATTATGGTCACTGAGTATCCTCAAATGGTAGAATTATTAGCAGTACAGGAAGAGATGGATAAGGTGATTCATGAGAATTATAGTAATAAATAAATAATCGTGGCTATGGAGGAGGAATAAAGGAAGTTGCAAAAGAAAAATCAAGACCTCTCTCTTGCTGAAGCCACTATCTTGCAAGATTCGTCCGTTGTAGACCCTACAGATCAGTTAGCCAAAACCATGGCTGAAATGAGTATTAAAGAAGGTCAGTTAAATAAGGTTCAAATTGAAATAAGGAAAAATAGTGACGAAGTCAATCGTTGAGTGAATAAATGGAAAAAAATGGTGTTTCTATGTTAGAGATTAATCAAGCTACGACCAATATTCAGAACGACATCCAAGCATTTCCTAAGAAAATGATTGGACGTCCACTGGTGAAAGTATCTAAAAAAATGACTTGCGATCGAATTATGATTCAGGTGTCATCCTAGTCTAGTGGAAGCATTTCGCAATTTCGCAAGATGAAATGGAGCTATTTGTTGTCACTTCTAAAGAGGTTTGAGATATACTCGCCTAAAGCTCTAATAGAGCTTCTCAATGAGAAGACACATCAAGAGCTTCAAGATTTGGTGATAAGAGATGGTCATTGAAGCTAATAAAGCGATTACTAGAAATATCTTCACCCGGAATGTTGGTGAGTTAGCATCTCAAATGTATCAAGATGATGGGTCATTTAAATACATGTTTGATTATCTTATTATCCAATGGGATGGAAATGGGGACTTGTATCCAAAAGAACATTACAATGTCTTAATGATGGATGCACGAAAAATCTGAGGTCACATTGATATATATCCGAGGATATTTGGAGGCCAAAATTCTGTTTGATAAGCTGCATACAGAGTTCAAAATTATGACTGGATTACATTCGGTTTTCTCAATATTTCCTAGGCCTACATATGAACACTATACAAAGTTGGACATGGATTCTAAATAAATGAGGCTTTTCAAGCATCCAATGGGGAAGGAGTGGAAAAATGTCATGAATATTTTACATCTAAGACAACAAGCAAGAGAAACAACATCTCAATTTCGCACCAGAATGTCATCATCACACCCACCTTAGATGCCTCTTGGCCTTTATATTGTGTTCACATTTGATTGCTCCTATTCCACCTCAACAAATACCATCTCAAGCACGATAGCATCCCAGTCAACATCGTGGAAGTTGGCTGGAATATCGGTTGAATTTTTTTATGAATTAGTTAAGATAGATTGTAATGTAACTATAATCTGTTATGAAACAAAATTTTGTTGTAAATGTAAAAATCTATAAATAGAACCTCACACCATTGATCAAAGGTCAACAATATTTTGAATGAAGTGTAACTTCTTAGAGACTGTTTGATCAACGTTTAAATGTGTAATACAACACTAGTTTTGTAATCGAAGAATTGAGGATTCTTAGTTTTGGTATTTACATATTATCTCATATCATTTTGTATTTCCACTCCTTCCATCTTTCATGTAATGTTGCAGATCATATAATATAAACCCCCAAAGAAAATTTTCCACTCTTGATTTGATACAAATTTTGTGGTGAATGATTTTGTTTCTTTTGACATGTTCATGGAGTATTCATAATATGCTAATTAAAACCTAAGTTGTTGTTCATGTATCTAACTTTCCTTTCTGCCATTACATTTTATGTTAAGATTTTGAATTCACTTTACTCAACACACATTCTTTTATCTTGAGAAAGAATCATATAGTAACAAGTACTTCTCCTCATTTTCATCCATTCATATTTTCCTATAGCAATATATGTAGAGTCAAAATGATGCCCATTAATGCATTCGTGATTACATGTAATAACCAGGATGGTCTACAATCAAGCAAGTTAATTGAAGTATTCAAGATTTCCATTCCATCTTCAAAGAGTAGGCCTAACTATTTTCAGATCAAGTTGTTGATTCCTTGGCATAGTTCCAAAATCATCCTTGGAACATATAAGGGACTAACATCTTTTTTTTTCTTTCCATTTTCTGGGACCAAAGGAATGAAATCATATTTCCTTCAGGAAAACGATAATCACACACTGTGATTTCTTGTGGTGAACAAGAATCAGATTGTTGGATGAAAAATTCACCCGATGATTCCATCATGGAAAATATGGCATATGGGAGCAGACACACCCGTCAGAATCCAGCTCACGAACAATTCATATCTTTACAAGATCATGTTTCCTAGAGACACAGCCGTGGAAAGTGCCAATCCTCCTCACTAGGTAGTCCACACATAAGTTTTTCTCCTCCTAGTTTTGATCTTCAATTTTCTAAGTCTGTATTTATCTTTGAACCTCCAAGACATGATTATCCTCAATGAACTCCTTCTACTACCCTAGTTTAATTCACTGACCTTCCTGTCATAAGAAATGAAAGTGGTGAGTCATATTCACAACCAAATCCTCATAATCCCAATGCCTTTATTACTCCACAAGCCAAGAGATTAGTATTTTAGCACCTAATGTCTGTAGGTGGATGAGGCGATGGAGGTGGAAGAGGTATGCCACCTCCCCCTCTACCATGAATTCATCGTTGGGCTGGAACCCATCATGGTCCCTTAAGACTTCCTACTCCCCTTAGTGAGATGCCTGATTGCTATCTAAAATTACTTCCCAAGTATGATGGTAGTAAAGGAACTTCTGCAAAAGAACATATGGATCATTTATAGGACTTCACTGATAACATATTTATTGAAAACTATAATGTTTATATGAGTCTCTTTACTCAATATTTGGAGGGAGATTCCAAAAAATGATTTAGGGAACTCCCTGCATCCTCAATAAGAACCATGGATGAGTTGGAGACTACTTTCATGATGAAGTGGGGAGTTAATCAAGACAATCTTTATTATCTTATTGAGTTCTCGGCACTTAAGAAAAATAATTTAGAAAATGTAGTTGGGTTTGCAAAAAGACACAATGGGATGTATTATAGGATCCTCGAAGATATCAGACCTACGGAAGTAGCTTCTAGGGATACTTATGTTGGGGCATTCCCATCAAATTTCACCATAATGTTGAGAGAAACAAAGACCATATTCTCTCCTAATAATGTCGGATGATGCAATTGATGTTGAAGGAAACATGAGAGATGGTGGTAATATTAAAATGGTTGATGATAAATTTTGTGCCAAAAGATGCATTCCAACTGGTGAGAGGGCATGGCTAACACATCTTAAGTTGAAATGACTTGATTAGGATGTAGTGGATCAAATAGATTGGATCAAATAAGGAAAAGGAAGCAAATTAAGGCCATTGGGAAATGGAGTCAGAAACACCCTGCAGTTTGAAGGCCATTGAACTACACATCCGATAAAGGGGTATATGATGATGGATACAAGATTGGTGAAGGTAACAAAAGGTAGAATATCCACCAAACTGAGAGACTCTCTGCAAATTGGATTAGAAAGGTAATTGAAAAAAATTCATAAATAACATTCATAGCAAAAACTTCACCGCACATGAAACTATTATTCATGAATTGCCATTGATCCTCAATGCCAAAAATTTATTGAAGCAAGATGGAAAATTGTAATGGAAAACACAGAAGTTACAACCTGATAAGACACTTCAATGGAATCTTCAATGTCAGAAATAATTACATGATAAATATGCCCTCCGGCTTACAATTGAAATCATACAGGAAAAATTACCTCCTACAGCTCTCTCGAGCTTCTCGACACAACCCTTTTGTCACATTTCAAAATACAGAATTTATACAACATAAAAGCAGTTACTGACAGTCTGGAGAAAATATCTAAAAACAAAAATGATTTGGGATAAGTTGCAAGAGATCTGGAATACTTTGGTCGAATTACTTCAAATATGGAATTATTCTTTGACTATTCTGATCTAATCATCAAACGATGAGTTGAATTACCCCATCTGGTCTTCAAAACGTTGACTCTGCCTTTTTTTGGATATTGATATCAGATCTACATTTTCCATAAGATCTGTGATGAAATGATTTAACATTGTCATGTGTTGAGAAAAATAATCTACCCACTGATCCTAGAGATATGAATCTGCTGTGCTGATATTCAGTTTTCGAAATGTGAGTCTATATCCTTGTATTTTTTCCACTTAGAAACTAATATGGAAAATTTAGACCGCTTCAAGCTCTCCAATGTTGGATACTCTGCCAACTCACCATTAAACATTTAAATGTTATCAACATTAAACATTTAAATATTATCAAGAAATGCTGAGTTTGATATTGACATATGACCCACTTCATATTTATACAAAGATTGTTAATACTTCACATTTATCAAATCTCTCAAAAATTGCTTCTACTCAATTTCGTAGCCAGCTTAAAAAAAACACAAAATAAATAGGTGCCATCAATCTCATGCGTGCGTTTCGATTTAGTAACATTTGGATGATACCTGGCACAAAACATCTGGACTTTATACAATACTTAGTTCATTGTATACCACTGTCAATTGATATTCGACAGAACTTCGAGATCTAGATACTTGAAAGTTCAATGCACCTATTATTCGGCTGTCGCTAGATTTTGACATTTGGTTTTATTCTTTTTGTAGTGAAGAAATATCCCATACACACATTATATACCATTTTTTTTTACATAAGTCAACGCGTAGTGCATAAGGATTCATCCACGTGACCTTGGTTGGCGAACTAACATAGCTAGAGGCTTGACCTTGGAAATGACTTGTGGATCCATAACTTTTACCCAATGTACTTTTTCTTAACTCTTTTTTAAATAATGGCGTAACATGGAAAGGCTTATGGGAATGACTTAGGATTTAAATCAAACCAAATATTTTAATCAACGGGATTTTAAATATAAAAGTTGTTTCTTTTAATTTTAAAATCATATAAAATGATTTTAAAATAATACAAAATTTTCAAAAAAAATTATTTGGTTTTGAATATAGATAAAAAGGAATTCATATGAGAGCATTTTGACTTTACAAAAATGTCTTAACACTTAAATACTAAGTAATTGGCTTTTCGAACACCAAGTTGGACTTATTCAATGAGGTTTTGAACATCTAATAGCAATGAGAGATCAAAGGATTTAACCGACGTGCAGGTTTGAGGTGAAGAGAAACTAACTGAATTAATACAAAAAAATAAGGATTTGACAAAAAATCTAGTGAACTTTATGGCAACAAAAATTCGGGTCCCTTTGCATGCACGCGGTCGAAATCTAAAATTTTTTACAGGGGCAAATATTGGCACCAACAGATACTAAGCATCAAGAAAAAGGAAAATCCAAAGAGGAGGTAGGTACATATCGAGAAATCAAAGATTCGTAAGAATCCAAGATTGTTGAGATGACACAGATTCTCAAGAGTTTATCTAATAAGTTAACCAAAATGGGGATGGAGGGAAGAAACCCTAGTATAACGTCACCAACAAAAATACCCACTCAATTTTGATGACCATATAATCCACATATGATGTATAGAGAGAAAATGAATGATGAGCAACCTCTCTAACCCCTTGTTCATGAAAATAGTAATAATTTGCTTGAACAACAAGAGGAATATGCATATGAAGAACCATACGGGGAGATAAATTTCTTGCATGATGAATCCAGTATCATGCATACCATCATAAATGATTATGAGAATTAATTTCTCTCTAATGAAGACAATTGTTATCAAGAAGGTGATGATGAATTTATTCGATCCCCATCTCAATATTGATTGTTCGCTGGCAATTTCCAGGCTGAACTTCAAAGAAGGTATGAACTAAGGCCTAGATATTCCCCATGTGGTCTTCTCCTAAACCTCCCATCATCAAATCCCATGCAAAGAATCTTGTTGATAATACTCCTCATACCTCTCCTAATCATAAAGCCAATCATCTGACTAAAAACTAAATTAGGAAAATTTCAAATTTCCTACTCCTCATCCCACTGACAAAGTTCTTCCTAAAAGAGCCAAGCAGGATTTCGAATATTCTGATAAGATATATTTTAATTTGGAGCAAGAATTGAACAAGCCTAAGATTTCTATCCTACTATCTGATAGTTAAAAGCCCTACATATCATAAGCAAATTGACAAATTACTTCAACATGCTCAAACATCTGATCATCATTATAGTATTAAATTAACTGATGAATCCCTTGCTATCCAATGTGGCCCTGATCCCAATACTAAATAAGAAACAACTACTCATGTTTATGTTACACTTAGTGTTCATTATAAGTTGTTGCATAACTACATGCTCGATTTCAGCACTTCCCGCAATCTCTTGCCAAAGGTCATCATGGACTAACTTAGACTTGACATAACTTACCCTTACCACGATATTTACAATTTTGACTCTAGAAAAGTCAAGTGCTTGGGATTGAATATTTGGTAGTCACTTTGGCTCAATTACCTACTAAAAGTATTGTGATGGATGTAGTGGTAGATGATGTACCATCCAAGTATGGTGTGCTTATGTCTAGAATCCGGGACAAAACATTAGGAGGTACCATGCAGATGGATATGAATTATGTTATTGTGCCCATGTTCGCAGGCGAAACCAGAAGGCTGTATTGGGAAGCTAAGTTTACTTATGTCATAAGCAACTAGAATAGCACAAAAAAAATCCATTGTATGTTACAGAGAAATACATGGCTTATTTCATTCATTCACTTAGCAAGTCCCCCATTAAAAATTCAATTGAAAATCAAATTGAATAGGTTTGGGAGTTGTATTTCGATGGGGCCTCACCTAAAGATGAATTAGGGGTCAGCACTGTGTTATTTCCTCCTTCTGGAGAAAAAATTACTTTATACTACAAACTAGAGTTCAAGAATACCAATAATGTCATTGAGTATGAATCTCTCATACTAGGGTTACAGGCCACTAATAAATTAAATGTTATCAAATTAGGGGCGTTTAGAGATTTAGAACTGGTCATAATTAAAATCAGAGGAATTTATCGTACTAAGCACCCAATATTACAATCATATAGGAATGTTGTCTGGGACATTGTGGAAAATTTATTTGATGCTTTTAACATAAATTTCACACCCAACTATCTTAATCAATAAGATAATTCATTAGCTTTGGAAGGCAGTACATTCCATCCTCCTAAGAAACCAAAGCTGAAGTACAAAGTTGAATTTCACCATCACCCCTCTATTCTTGATAATATTAAACATTGGCAAGTTTTTGAATAGGATGGATGGATTAAATGGTTCCATGAATTAGATGAAGAGATTTTAGTCATAAATATCTATCCCAGAGAGGAGAAATATGCTCCCAACTTGTTGCAAGTAGACCAAACAAGAGTTCCAAAAATGGTGCCATATATTGTTGATCACAAGATCCTCCATGTCACGAATATTTTTATTCCGAAAGGGTTAGTGCCGCTGGAGCAATTGTTCAAAAATACTAATGTATCTATCAAACCTGTTGTGTATCCAACCATAGAAGTTGTTGAAGAAGTCAATATTGGCACTCCTGAAGATCCCAAGAATATCAATCTCTCTAAATCTTTACCAGTTGGACAAAATATCATGTATGCATCTCTTTTTAAATAATACCTTGATGTTTTCTCTTGGAAATATGACGATTTGAAGACTTATGATATTGTTGTAATACAATATAGAATCCTGTTAATCCAAATTCTAAACCAATAAATAAAAAGTTGAGGAAAATAAATCCCATGTTGCTTCCTATCATTGGAAAAGAGGTTAGAAAATTGCTTGATGCTAAAATTATAATTCCTCTTCATTACTCTGATTGGGTAGCCAATCTTATGCCAGTGAGAAAAAAGAGTGGAGAGATTTGCTTATGTGTATATTTTAGAAAACTAAATAAGTGTTCTTTTAAGTACAATTATCCCTTGCCAAAGATGGACCATATTTTATAGAAAGTGGTAGAATCTACCATAATCTCCATGATGGATGGATTTTATGGTTACAACTAGATAGATATGCACCTTGATGATAGATATAAAACTGATTTCACCACTCTTTGGGGTACTTTCATGTACGATAAAATGCCAGTTGACCTAATAAATGATAGAGACACTTTTCAAAGGGCCATGGATATTTCATTTGTACGAGAGAAGGACAAGTTCATTGTAATTTATCTAGATGATATGGTTGTATTCTCAAAATTTCATAATGAACACTTAAAGAACCTTGAGCAGATCTTCATAAAATGTCAAAAGTTTGGATTCTATTTGAATCCTAGGAAATATTTCTTTATTATGAAATAAGGCAAGTAACTGGGACATAATGTACCCAAATATGGTGTCCGACTAGACCCAGACATGGTAGCTTCCATAAACCTGATTGATTTTCCTAAAAACAAGAAAGATGTACAATCTTGTATTGACAAAATTAATTTTCTTAGAAGATTTATTCTTAATTTTTGATATGTTGAAATAGATAGCTAATATGCTAAAGAAGGATGCTGAGATTTGTTAGAGAATTAATCCACCTTAGTACCATGGTCATACACCTAGGATTCATTTTCATTCATCTCATGCTATGTTATATGGTCCAAAACTAGGTTATATTGATCAACCTTCATGTATTAGGTGTTTTGGACAAATAATTGCACCCATGCACTCTCTTTTAATCATTTCGACTGCCCATGTGTCCTCATTAATTCCAGATCAAACCTTGGTGCAATCCCCATCCCTTAAATCAGGGAAACTATTTGACCATAAGCTAGTGCATGTATTTGGTGGTTTTTGGCTCTTCTTGGACATTTATTGCTATCTAGATCCACTCCCACTCACCCATGTGATCACCCATGCCTATCCTTCCCTCATTGATGTCCTAGCATGCTCCATCCACATCCACATAGGAATTTGTGACCGTTTGGGTTGTTTTGGGAGATCATTGGTCCACCTAGGGGGGTTTTTAGGTCAAATCCTAGCATGACACATGTATGCATCCAGATTTCTTCCAAAGGCTAATGAGTTTTCCGTAATGTAATATAAACTTGATCCAGAAATATTTACATGTTGGATAGTCATAATAAACTCAATTATTAACTACATTTGTATGTGTTAATTTCACTCTTTCTACTATTTTTGTGCATATTTGTGTGTAATCTCGAATTGTGAGGAGTCCCCTGGATCCTAGATCCTAATATGAATCAATTATCACATGTTATTAGAGATATTTGGAAATTCAAATAAAAAACAGAGCATTTGAGTTGTTGTTTAGGGCATTTTCCCACAAAATTCGAGTGTTTGCATTGCAGGAACAACCAGTGTTTCTGTCACTCAGTGCGCAAGAAAAAATGGATCAGAATCATGTATTTATTAATCCATTCAACTATCTCAAATGGAAGGCCAAAATGGTGATCCAACGGAGCTCGAAAGGATTGTACAGATTCACCATGGGGACTGAGATCGAGCCCAACTCTGCTGTGGAAAAATCGAAGTACTTCAATAGACTTG
Organism: Pseudotsuga menziesii; assembly: GCA_001517045.1. Lineage (NCBI taxonomy): Eukaryota > Viridiplantae > Streptophyta > Pinopsida > Pinales > Pinaceae > Pseudotsuga > Pseudotsuga menziesii. The sequence continues at coordinate 239,074 of LPNX010167085.1, read as the reverse complement.
ATGAGGTATTTGAGATGCTTTGTCTCAATATTTCAAGGGACCTTCTCTTACATGTCACACAATGTGAAAACACCCAACAAAGTATGGCTCAAGATAGAGTAATTTTTGGGAATACTGATGAGATGAGAGGCCACTAGCTTGAAGAAGAGTTGATCTCACTGAGCTCAACTCACTTTGAGATGATCAAGGACTTCTTCCCCAAGTTTAAACCATTGGTGCTCTAACTTAAAAAGTGTGGCATTGAAAATAAATAGGAGCATATGATATTGTCAATAATTTTGAAGCTAGGACCAGAGTATTCAGTGTTTGTGTCAACATTCCACTCTAGCAATCTTACAGCTCGAAATTGGAGGATGCCATCACTGGTAGACTTCATGGAATCAATAACTCAAGAGAAAGACATGCTGGTGAAAATGGGAACCATCAAATCCAGTGAGGATCAATCCCTTGCTATAGGATTTTTGAATGCAACTAAAGGTAAGAATAAAGCCAACGATTCAAAGCAACAAGAGAAGAAGCAGGAGAAACCCAAATCTTCAGACGGGGTTTCTAATCCTAGCAAGGACAAGGACAAGAAGAAGAAATAGAATAAAAAATGCACTTATTGTCATAAGGGTTGGCATCAATAGAGTTATTGAATGAATAAAACCATTGGCATGATGACACAGTTTCTTGAGAAGAAGAACATCCCATTGCCATAAGGCACAAGGAAGAAAGAGGGAGGTTCAAGCTCAGACAACTAAGAAAGATGCCATGCTTTGGTTGTTGGTTCTTCAAGCTCTTATTCCTTCATCATAGATTCAGGTTCCTCTAGAAATATGGGTTCCATGCATGATTCCTTCTAGGCCCTGCATCATTACAGTGGTCCATCCATTCTTATGGGTGATGATTCAGAAATCCAAGCCAAAGGGATTAACGAGATTAATCTTGAAGATGGGTACGTCAACAATGTGTTGTTTTTTCTTGATCTAGAAGCAAACCTACTCTTTGTCTATCAAATGACACACACTGGTACTGTTGGCAAGGGGTTGGGGTAAGTTGCGCAACATCGCAGATGCTACTCAAGCTCAGAAGACACCGCGCAAGACAAAGATAGCGCGATAGGCAGAAGATAGATTACTTTTGATTATTTTGTGTCACCTTTTGTACTTGTTGACCAATTTTCGTGGATATTGGTTAATAGTCAGTTAAATCAGTTAGGAGTTAGTTAGAAGTGGACCATGAATGTAAAGGCACAAGCCTATATATAGAAAGAAGAATTGTGAATGAACATATCTCAAAATGATTGATACGATAGAACAATTAAACTATTGTAGACGAATTGTATCTGTTTTGATCTGTGGGTGGATTCACAAACTTAATATGATAAGACAGATGTTGATCTAAATCGTTGTTGTCTTCTTTTGTCTTTACTACCTTTCTGTTCCCGATGATGAATCCTAAGTGAATCTGAAATCTAGATCTATGATGCTATGTTGTTCCCTTTATGAATGTTGTCATGTTTTTCGATCTAGATCTGTTACAGTTGTGAATGAATGAATGATGTACAATAATGAATGGTTTTGTTGGAAATATTGATATGATTTGGTTATTGAGTTGATGAACTGTTGATGCCCAAACCCTCTTCTATACTGCAGAAACTTGGTTCCAATAGCCCTCCCTCGAACATCTCGAGTGAGATCTCATCCACTCTACGGGTGTTGCTGGATAGGGTAAAACCTGTCTGGGCTAATGCTCAGGGAGATCACAACAAGTCAAGTGTCAATAGAGTGGTACCCCTGTCGACTGGGATTTGTTGGTTGAGGGTTGAGCCAACAAATGGTTCTGTTGTCGAGACCTTGTTGCGACTGAGAGGAGGGGATGTGGCATCTGATGTGACTAGAAATACAAGGTTGGTTTGACTAGAAGCTACAAGAATTTGCTGAAGTAGAAAATAAGAACCTAGGATGCACCACAGACAAGTGGTTGGCGAACTGCATACACAATGGTCCTCATGAGTATTTCATTTGTGAGTTTCCCATTATACTGTATGAGTGGTTGGCACAGTTTACATACAAGAAGACAAATTTCCAAGGAGGAGAACCAACATCCTAGACCCTTGAATTAATCTAGGAACTGCAAGAAACTGATAATAGAGTGTCGCGGGCTGTTGAGGCATGGCTAGATAGTATCCTAGAAGGCTACATTATAAAGTTCACAGTCGACACTACCAAGTCTTACAGCAAAGCGGAAAGAGAATTTTTCAATGAGCCTAGAGGTAGGTTCTTATTATCTCTACAACTATCAATTAAAATGCTTGTCTATGAAAAGGGCATATTGAAGATGGACCTAGAGTAGCCAAACTATGGTGTGTAGAGGTGGTAGATCCTATGACTAAAGGGGGGAGACGAATGGGAAGGTAAGGGGTAGATGGGTGCAGGTTTCGATGATACTATGAGGGAAGCTGAGCAAGAAAGTGGTTGTACAAGGGGAGGAGCAAGGTTTCAAAAAGAGAAGAGGCAGAGGACAAGGGAAGGTCCTGTTATGATCAAAACACAAAACCGCGAAGGACAACCACACAGGATGAAGTGACCCTACAGTGACGAATAGGACGACTAGACCCAGACTATGTCTAGGACAGTGGTAAGATCAAACTCTAGCAGCAACGTTCCCATGCCTTCGTGCACCACTTCAAACTCAAGAAGAAACACGAATTCTACGTCAGCTTGCTCAATGTGTCAACATCATTATAGTAGTAGATCAACGTCTGTAGGAAGAAGGCCGAGGATGGCAGGAGATGATACTAAGTTACCTCTGTTCCATGGGAATGGGACGGAAGATCTCGAGCAATACTGGTTCCTCTGTGATGTAGTGTGGATTGTTAGGTAGGCCACCGATGATGATGTTAAGAAAGGCCAACTGGTGACTACCTTGCGGGGCCATGCGCTAGATTGGTTCATGAAATTCATTCAAGTTCCTATAGGTACGCCTAAAAAAACATTGGATGAAGTCCGACAGGGACTAATCAAAGAATTCTGGAAGCCTAATTCTGAGGCTCAATACATTACTGAGTTGAAAGAGATTAAGCAGTTTCCCAATGAGACTGTTTGGGACTTCGACCGGAGATTCAAGACATTGATGGAATGGGTTAGATTTAAGATGAAGGATGTTTAGCATAAAGAGTGGTTTAGTACAGCCTTGGTACCTCATATCTGGCAACCACTGATGCAGCAGAAGATCGCAACACAGAGTGAGGCTCTGAAGATTGCGATGAAGTTGGAAGCTTCACCAGTTGGAGAGAGCGCAGTTGGCATGAATCAAATCCAGGCGCAGCTGGAAAATATAACACTTAAAATACAAGAAATCAAGAAGGTGAAGGAAGATCACGACGATCTTTGGTGTACTCGGTGTCACGAAGATGGGCACACCAAAGATAATTGCCCCAGTTTTTGAAATTATCTAGTTTCAGGAGCACCAAACCCATTAAGTTGTGGCAGTGTACCATGTTGTTGTATATGTTTTTTATGGGCACTGACATGAAGAGTGTAGCTACATGTAGAAGATGGTGTCAAAACCAGCCAACTTATACTGTTCTTTTTGCAAATCGGTGGGACATAAAGACAAAGACTGTCGGGCATATTATTTACTGCAGTAGAGAACATATGATTCATAATTTGTGAAGGGAGAAAATCATCATGCAGTATAGAAGCCATAGACATAGCCTCAGATGATAAATTCTCGATCGCAGTATACACCACCGCCGCAGATGCAATTTATACTGTCGTAGCCGCAGCCACAGTTCACACCATAGCCACAATTTGCGCCGTAGCCGTAGTATAATCAAATGACGATGCCCCAACTATAGCCACAATACGTTCAAGCTGCACAGTATGTCCAATAATAGCTGAATCCCATACCGCAACAGATGGCTTAGCCACAATACCAACAACAGAGAGGATTCTGAGGAAGAGGAGGAGGCTTCAGATGAGGAGAAGGATGAGGTTGCGAATCAGTCCAATGTTACAATTGTGGGGTATTTGGGCACTATCAGAGATATTTTCCACACTTGCAATGCTCATGTACATATTGCACAACGATCGATCACACGGTCAAAAAATGCCCTCAGTTAATCGCAAGATGGCAGGCTGGGAACGTTCCTTAGTTGTAGAGCCCGAACCAGATCTAGACTCAGAATCAACTGCAACCAAAACTAGTTGCCGACCCAGAATCAAGTCCCAATCCAAAATTAGATGGTGAACCAACCTATGAACCCCCCGTTGAACCAGAATTCGTCACTGACTCAGAATCCCCCAATGAACCAGAATCAAGGGCCGATGGTAGCAATAATCTTAATGGAGCCCAAAACAATAGATGTTGATGTTGTTGTTGTCACCCGCGCATGAGACACAATAGGAGAGGATGGGCCCCTCCCACAAATTCGACTGGTTGGACAGAAGAAGGCATTGTTCGATATCGCAACTGAAAAGGAGATAGTTTTTGGAGCACAGGATTGCAATCGAAAGAAATCTTGGTAAGTCACCTGTCGATGAAATGCCTCCCACTTTTGATTCCAGACTAAAGGAAAAACCAGTTGGGTCGTGGATTTGTCCATATTTCCATCACCTATCAACATACATTTCATCCCCCTTCTTCATATTATTATCCATTTATCATTCCATTTTCCATCCATTTGTTGTAATTGCTTGTAAAATACCATGTTGCTTCCATTGATGCTTTAGTGGCTAACCATGATTATTTTTCTTTATTTTTAATGAATTAAAGACTATTATGCATAATTGTACTGATAATGGTTTATGGAGTGATTTTTCATATTAACAGCAACAACACTCATGGTTCAAACCTCCAGCTCATGATCAAACAGAGTTAACCAAAAACGCATGCCAGATAAGAACACCTTGATTCGTGTCTTGATTTTCGGGAATATGGAAAAGAATATCAAAACTATGGGACATGGGTTTTGTGCGTAACAGCCTCATTTACTTGATATTCAAGGAAATCACCAAACAAAGCTACAGTTTGAGAAATACAGGTGGTTATTTGAGAGGGTATTTTTTAGATTTGCAATTATGGCCAGTTTTCCAAATTAACAAATTTGTTGAAATAGATCACAAGTTAGGGATTTGGTTTCTCATTCTCGTGAGAGAATTTTATGTATAAATATGTAATAAATCTCATTGCGAAGGGGGAGGAGAGAAAGTAATGTTATTTTGTAGAATTTTATCCAGATCTATTGTAATACTTTCATTCTAATAATACATGTTGGAAGTTTCTTAATTCTGGAGTTGTAGACTTTAATTGTGGAGATCTAGCTCTGCTCAGTGGAAGAAGGGCCCTCTTCCCTGATCAAATGTTGGTAGTGTTAATTGTAAGTGTTTTATTATGTAGATTTGTTTATTATCCCGTTCATGATTTCATTCATTGTATTTATTATAGTTGTATGATTTCATTCATTAGATTTTCCATAGTTGTTTTCTTGTTAATTCGTTTGATAGATCGTTAGCCAACATAGCACTTGTTTTAGATTCATGCAATTAGATCTTGTTTCATAAGAATAGACTTTGTTTGAAGTGTGTTATATTTACAATTTGGTTTCATGAATAGGTTTTAGGTTTGATTTCTTTTCAAGAAGGTGTGATATAGTCTACGAAGAGTTTTGATTTCATACCAATAGATCAATAGTGTCATGTAGAAATTGTGCTTGCATAGATCTTGCATGATAGACTTGAAATAAAAGACTTCCTCGGGTTGATAATTTATGTTTGGGATTTTCATCTATTTAATTAATTAGACAATTAATCCAACCAACATTTTGGCATCATTTCCAAGGAAGTTATCAATTGTGCAAAAGTACATCTCACATTGTTTTGTCGATGCATTGTTAAAGTAGGGAATCTAGGTTGCATGATTACTTTTGAGTTCATTGAATTTGCTTTGAGTCTGTTTTTTTTTTTTCATTCAGTTTTATTTCATTTTCAAATTTTGGAGTGTAAATCTTATCATTCCTCTTAGTGGTGTTGTAAGCACCACCCATTATACTAAAAAGTTGACAGAAACATTTGAAGGAGGAGCCTCAAGATATCACATAAAGAATCTAATGAAGATATGGCAGGTAAGAAAGATGCAAAATTTGTTACCTTCAAATTTCCCATGAGAGATTCGAGAGGAGTGGCACCAACGAAAAGAATTCCCCCACATGTTGTACCTAATTTTCACGGTTTGGAAAATGAAGACCCTGATGTATTTTTATTTCAATTTGAAGTACTTTGTAGGGCCTATGGTAATTGTGCTAATGATCAAAAGTTGAATGTGTTTCCCTTACTCTAAAAGGAAGAACCCTCCGATGGTTCATGAGCCTCAGTGGGAATTGTATACAAACTTGGGAAGACATGAAACATGTATTCTTGAAAAGGTACCAAGATTATTGAAGGGTCAATGAAGACATGTTCAAAATGACACAACGAGAAGAAGAGAGTTTGGAGGAATGCATGGAATGCTTTCAATATAAACTCCAAAGATCCAAAAAAAGGCAACTGGGGAAGGAGACCTTGAAAAAACTTCTACTCAAGGGAATCCAAGCTAAATATTTAGAAGTATTAAATATGATGGGAACAGGTAATGTATTTCAGTTAGCATATGATGATATTTGTGAGTTATGTAGAAGGTATTCAAGAGAAAATTTCAATACTGGTAATAATTGTAGTGATCCTTCTTTTCAATCTTTGAAATATGCTGCAATAAGAAGAGTTATAGGAGCTGAAATCAGCAATTTATTTGAAATTTCTAAAGCCGATTAACAATTGGGTGTTTTGCAAGATAAGGAAAAGTAGAAGGAAATAAGAGAAGCAAGGGATTTCCCTTTGGATAGTCTTGAAATTTGTGGTATATGTGACTTGAAGCATTCCACGAATTGCTACCCTCCCTTACCCTGGATGAAAGCAACATATCAAAGAGATATGGGAGTTGCAACCAACTCATTGCAATAGTCATGGCAACCATGGCCTACATGTATGGTTAAAAAATATATCTTTCCATTTCCTTACTTGCATACTCAATCATTGAATACTCTTCCACCATGGCAGCTATTGCAGCCCCAATTTAACTCTTATATACCTTATCCACAAGGGTGGAATGACCTATATTATGATCACATGACCACTCTCCATCATGCTGCAACACAACTTGGTCCTTCAGTATCAACCTCACAAACTAATCCTCTACATAAGCCACATCTATCTTCTCATCAAACTCCTTGGTATCCAACACAATTTCCTGTCCAATCCAACCCCCACCCTAACCATAATAAAGCAGTATGGTATGCTTACAGTGCTGAACTACAAATTTTTATTACATTTCCCTCTTGTTCTACCTCACCTACACCGCTGCAAAAAGACTGTGCACTATTGCAGCAAATCCATACGAGGCCTAAACATGTTTTAAATCCAAGACTTGGAAGTGAAGTTTCTTGTCACCATCAACAAGTTAACAAGATCAACAAATTTGATGAAGAATGAACATTGGAACCAAAAATTGAAGCATCCTTTACATCATTAGATCCGAATCTCTTATGCATTGAGGAAGAATAGTTTACTAAGGAGCTTCATGGTGTAACAGCCATAAGAAATCAAGGGAACAAAGACTATATTGAAGATTGGTTTCAATCTGTCATTGGTCTGTAGCATCATTCCATACTTCACCAATTTTTGGCTTCATCATTTCAAGGGAAGTTTATCTCTCATATCCTAGCATTCATAAAGTTATGTTTTTCTGTTGGAAGTATGAGCATACTTGAGTCACTTCTTCGAAAGTGGCTCCATTGGAAATATGCACACACTTGAACAATTTTTATATTTCCAAGTAGAATAGGGTAGGATAGAGTAACAGAATAAAACCATGCTTTTGTTTTTATTTTTTATTTTTGAATAAGTATGCTCTCTTCCCGTGCCTTGTTACGATCTGGAAGATCATAAAGTAGAAAGATAAGGAATGGGTATGAGATTTTTTCAAGAATACTTTGGAATTGTTGACTATTTGAACAAAATGCTTAAAATATTTTTGTCTTCAATTTTCTAATTTTAATTTGTCTCTATTTGTTACAAAAAAAAACAAAATCCTTCTTGAAAACAAAATTACAGTAATTAGGGAAGGTGAATGAAGACTCCATGGGAAAATGAGCAAACGATTATGGAACCTTTCAAGCTTTAAATTTGGCATGAATTTATTAGATGCAACACCCAGCTGTGACTGTCAGCTGTGGAAATGAGCTGCAACACCCATCTGTGACAATGAGATGCAACACCTAACTGTGACTGTCAGCTGTGATAGTGAGCTGCAACACCCAGCTATGAGAGTGAGCTACAACAACCAACTGTGACTGTCTTGTAGGTGACAATTTATGAGTTTGAGATACATTTGTGTTGCACATCATGGTATGTATTTATTTTTCATTTACATATAACCCATCCATAAAAACATACATGTTTTATTTCAACATTATATCATTTTTAAGAGTTGCAGCTACGGCTGCAACCGAATGTGTAAGTCAATCTAGGTGCTTAATGCTTGAAATTTTTGGTATGGGTGTGTTTTATATTTAAATTTACATCACTAAAAACATTCACATCTATTTCGGTCACTTTTTGGGAACCAAATTTCATTTATTGAATTTTTGTGGCATTTTGGCTTGAAATTTCTACAGAAACATAGTCGGGACAGTCCTTTTTTGGGAGACCAAATGGAATTATTTTTAAAACCTGTTTACATAAAAAGTATCCCTCTAAATATATTTTCTAAAATAATTTGAATTTTTGAGATTGGACATCAAAAGAAAAATTTATGGTCAAAATACCAACGGGGTGTCAAGTAGGCAACTTAAGAATAGAGCTGGGACAGTCACTTTTTGGATGCCTTATTGGACATATATTGAAAAATTGTTTCATTTTTATATTCCCCTATGAATCTAGTTTACAACAAATTTCGAATCACTCCATTCTGATATCGTATGCAAATTTTATGACCAAACTACCGACTGCCTGTCATAAATCAGCATTCTTAAAACTTTGTTTCCTAGATTGTTCATTGACCTATTTGACTCATCAATTCTTATTGGATGAAAAACTTGTTTCTAATGGAGATACCTACATGAATCTAATTTCATATCGAATTGGATTCACATCAATACCTTATCAAACGAAAAAGTTAAGCCTAAAACCGTGATTGTTGGTGTACTCCAGAATTCGAAAAACACCTTGTCATGTAGGTTGTTACTGAGCAATTTGGAATATCATTACATAGAATTTTAGTAACCTATTTCTAATGGACATATACCTATAAATTTACTTTCATTTTTCTTTGGAATCACTCAAATTGGACAAGGAACGAAGAATTTATGATCGAAATACTGCTAGTGAGCCTAATTTGTCATCGTCCTCCCACAGGTATAAATTGAATTTGATTTGTTCATTTTTTTTTGGGATTTGTTATATAAGTAATTTCTTGTTGTTGTTTTTTCCATAAGTGTTGGGTGAAGAGAGACCAATCATCTCTCTTCTTCCATCATCCTATGTTTTATTGCAGGCAAGTGCTAGGTTTTTGCAGGTCCTTGGAAGAAGAAGGTCAATGCATGCACGAGTGACTCTTGAAGAATTTTTCTCAATTTGTAAATGGATTGAGTACATAAAATGTATATATTGATGTGAAAACCATACAGAGAACAGTGTTTCCGAAGTCAAGTCTCATTTCTATATGCCAAGAATCCTTTTTAGACACCTGTCATACCAATTGTTGCCAACATAAACCCCTCAAGAATCCAATTGTGCTATGGTAGATTCATTCACCCTCCTCATTTCAAAAATCTAAAAATTCATTCCTGTTAAAGTCCCATTTTCCACTGCTTATGCTGTCAACCTTAAACTTCTTATTTTTCCATCTCTACTACATCATGACTTGACATATACTTTCCACTTCTGAGTTTCATGTTGGTTCTATTTTTCACTATGATTCTTCACAATCATTTATTTTATACTCATATTGGATGATAAGGAATTCATTAAGGTCCAACTTCCAATGGTCTTGTCCCATCGACTCCAACACATCATCTGGGTTCAAGACTAGAGTTTCTTTAGTGCCCTCGGATCTGCATGAATCAATGGGAGATTTCCTTGTTGTTAATCATGGGGATTCATCAATTCATGTTGATTGACAAATCTTGGAGGTGACTCGACTCCAACACATTCATTCGTACCTTTCAAGATTCACTAAGGTACTTTATAGCTCACTGTCATCAAAGGTGAGTTGCTTCACATTGGTTAACAACATACATTAATGACTGGTAATCCAATGATTTCTTTCCATGCTCTATTTCAGCACATTCATTCGCATGGTATGAATTGTACCTCAGTTTGTATCAGTTGAAGATTATGTGATCTAATGGTTTCAACAGTGACTTGTAGCATCATTTGTTTCAGTATTTTTGCAATTCCTTTCCATTTTCATTCCAGCAGTTGATTTTCAGAATAAGAGAATGGGCTTTCTGCTTTTATCGTAGAATTCCTCCTCATCAATTGTCTCAACAGTTAGTGTTACACGCAACCATCAAAACATCAATTTAGATCAGATTCAGCCTCATTCAGTTTCAGCTCTCATATACATCTCTCTCAACAACAATTTGGCCTACATCAGCTCCAGCAAACATCAGTCCATCCATGCCAATCAAAGATTCCATGGAGGTAACACTTGAGGTAAAATAGCATGAGTTTTTGATTTATTAAATATTTAGGAATATGTCGTGAAGAACCACTAAGAATTATCCATTTCAATTTTCTATATAGCATTTTATGTCCATCCATTTCCATCCTTGCCCACTCAATTCTAACACTTCATCATTCACGCACATCCAAATCAAGTCCTTCCTATTAGATTTTTATCTTTCAAGCTAGCATTATCTTAGGATCTTTAACTGAGAGAATAACAAGCACATCAATCAAACACAAGAGACAATAAACACAAATATTTTCCACGGGGAAACCATAAAGGAGAAAACTCCACAACTTCCTCAGAGATAGAATCAACACCAAAAGTAAAACCCAAAACAGTAACATGATCTCCCGACAACAGTAGTCTCTCTCTCTGATCCCAACTTATTCTCTCTCACCCATGCGCCCCAGTTGAGTGAGTGTGTGTGATAAATAGAGAGTCTCACTCTCTATTTATATTCTTCCGTTCACTTAACCTTTAACTATGTTATGTAGGCTCAAGAAACCACAACTGGGGTACTAATGACCTGACTTACATTAACTCACCTAGGGATGACTTCTCTGGGAGACTCTAATAACCAGGGATAATTTTAGGGGTGAATTTTATCCCAATGGGCTATTTTTCCATGTTTTTCTCCCAAAAAAGATTCACCATTTTGCATTTTTTGAAGCCCTTTTTCGCCCAATTTTGATGGGTTAAAATTTTTTCACCCTAAAAATCGGCAAATTATTATATAAATGATATAAAATCCTTGGAAATTAAAATATTTTTTGAAAAATGTCTCCAATCATTTTATAGTTGGCGTTTTGAGAATTGGTAATATTCGCCAACATTTATACACTTTTAAATAAGTATGGTTCCTTAAAATCATCCCTGCTAATAACCCGAGTGTCCCACAATTGTGGGGACTTTAACCCTTGATTAATACGAGGGTTACCCACAATGAATTTACATGACTTGTTTACATTATTGAATCTCTCGGTAGGAACATCGGGGCATGACATAACTCAAATACATTACAGACACTTCCCGGAATAAACATCGGGGTACAATACATAAGATATACGAGTGAATACATTCTGAAGTTACAAATACATCAACACTCCCTCTTAACTAGGAAGGTATTCTCTCGACACAATTTATCATCATAAGTCTTCTTCTCTGTATCATCTGGATCATCATTGAGTTCTCGTCATCTTCATCTTGATTTGGATCATTACTCGATCTGGACCATCACTGCTAGATCATCATCACTGGATATGGATCATCACTTGATCTGGATCATCACTGCTGGATCATCATCACTAGATCTGGATCATCACTAGATCTGGATCATTACTGTTGGATCATCATCACTGGATCTAGATCATCACTGGATCTGGATCATCATTGGGTCATCATCACGGGTGCTATCTCTTGATTCTTCTCATCATAGGAAGTTCTACAGAGCCAACTCTTTTTCATGTTGGTTGTAGGCCTAGCCTCCATGTAGGTCTTCTTCAGCGCTTATACCCAAACCTAAGTCAGAATGGCCCACCCAACGCTTACATTTTACCATGAGAGGAACACATCCAACACCATGTCAGAAAGGCACGCCCAGTACTCACATCTAACCATGGGAGGAACACATCCAAGAACCATGTCAAAAAGGCCCAGCACTTACATTCACTAGCATGATAGGACACACCTACTATCATCTGTGAAAAGGCACAACACTTACAATCACCAGCATGATAGGACACACCTACTACCATCTGTGAAAAGGAACAACACTCACAACCACCAGTATGATAGGACACACCTACTATCATTTGTGGAAAGGTTAAGCACTCACAACCACCAACATGATAGGACACACCTACTATCATCTGTGGAAAGGCACAACACTTACAATCACCAGCATGGTAGGACACACCTACTATCATCTATGAAAAGGCACAAAACTTACAATCACCAGCATGGTAGGACACACCTACTACCATCTATGAAAAGGCACATCACTCACATCCACCAGCATGATAGGACACACCTACTATCATCTGTGGAAAGGCTCTGCACTTACATCTGATCATGTGGGAACCAATCCCACAGTCACATCAGAATGGCTCTCAGCCCTAGGACGAGGATTCTTGGTAACTGACCAGGTGCCTCCATTCTCCTGGAGAATGACCCTCAACACTTATATCTAATCATGTGGGAACACATACCTCAATCAAATCAGAATGGCCTTGCACTTATATCTGATCATGTGAGAACACATCCCACAGTCATATCAGAATGGCCCTTATCTCTAGGCTGAGTATTCCTGGTAACTGCCCAGGTGCCTCCATTCAGAGAATGGCATTCAACACTTATATTTGATCATGTAGGAACCAATCCTACAGTCACATCAGAATGGCTCAACACTCACATCTGACCATGGAAGGAACCAATCCTCTCACCATGACAGAATGGATCAGCCCTTACCTTTGACCATGGAAGGAACCAATCCTCTCACCATGTTAGAATGGATCGCGGACTCATCACTTCGCTTTGGAGGGAACCTTGATCTGGAGAACACCAAGCTTCTGCCTAAAGTACTCAAACTTCACTCTGTCCAATGGCTTAGTCAACACATAAGCTATCTATTCATCTGTTGCAACATACTGGAGCTTCACTGCTCCTCTCTGCATCATATCCCTGATATTGTGATACTTGATCTCGATATGCTTTGACTTGTCATGGAACAACGAGTTCTCAGACAACTTCACACAACTCTAGTTGTCACAATATATATAAGTAGCATCCAGCTGGAGATCAAATAAATCAGACAATATATTCCTCAACCATACTGCCTCACAACTAGATGAACAAGATGCGACATAGTCTGATTCAGCTATACTTAGTGCCATGCAAGACTGTTTCCTACTAAACCAAGAGATCACACCTGATCCCATACTAAAGCAGCACCCTAAAGTGCTTTTCCTATTGATTGCACTGCCTACCCAATCTGAATCAACATAACCTTCTAGATTAATCTTCTGATTCGCCTCATACTTGAACCCATAATCAAATGTACCCCTTAGGTACCTCATAATATGCTTTGCAACAATCAAGTGAACATGTCTCAGATCTATCAGGAACTGGCTCAAGGTGTTCACAACAAAGCAAATATCTAGTCTCGTATTTGTCAGGTACATTAAGGACCCAATCATTTGACGATACATCATGTCATCAACCGACTCGGATGAAGCATCACTCAATAGCTTCAGGTTTGATGCCATAGGTGTGGTCATGGAATTGCATCCCATCATCCTAAACCTCTTCAGGATCTCTACTAGATACTTCCCTTGTCCACACCTCCATGCCTAGAATGTAGTGCATCATCCCCAATTTATTCATCTAGAACTTGGCAGCAAGTCTTCTTTCTGCAACTTTAATGAGTTTCTCTTTTCTGTCAGGAACAAGTCATCGACATATAACAGGAGCATCACTGGTCTTCTACCTTCAACCTTGAAGCAAAGGTAAATCCTAGAGTCATCAGTAATCTATCCATCCTGTCGTACCATGTCGAACCTCAGGATCTTTTTCAGTCACTCCCTCTGAAGCGAAGCATCATACTTTCTCTATATTTCGTACTGAAACATTATGTACTGGAGGGATACGCAGCTTCCTCTGCTACTAACATTCTATGTATCCATCTAGGATCACTGGATACCAAGATCGTCTATCTTGAACCTTTTCCAAAGTTGTTCTCACACTAATATATGAGATTGTCATCCTTTATAGGCTTTCATATTCAACCTATATCAAAGGTTAAGATCTTCATCGCTCTAGGTGATCTTCAAGATCCTCATGTATGTGTTATCCCATGGGTGTCTTCTGAGCTTGTACAAATCCTTCTTTCATTTGCACACATGATTCTATCCATCATGTGTCTTAACTTTTGGTGGCTACAAATGTATCTTCGTAGTCTATTCCTTCTTTCCATGAGAAGCCTCGTGCTACGAATCTTTCGTTGTATCCCACGATGTTTCCATCTACGAACTTCCATTTAGGTCTCAATACTGCATCCTAGACATCATTCTTCTTGAACTGGTCTTCCCTTTCTTCTTGGTTACTTCTTCATACCTGAAAGGTTCTGCATCAATGATGTTGTTGCATTCGTCATATTATTCTTCACCTTGAACTGTCGCCACTTGTTCTTTGGAACAAGTCCCATCCTTCTTTGCTTGTAGGCGATTATGTATGCGATCTTTCCTAGGTTAAGATCTTCATCGCTCTAGGTGATCTTCAAGATCCTCATGTATGTGTTATCCCATGGGTGTCTTTTGAGCTCGTACAAATCCTTCTTTCATTTGCACACATGATTCTGCCCGTCATGTGTCTTAACTTTTGGTGGCTGCAAATGTATCTTCGTAGTCTATTCCTTATTTCCATGAGAAGCCTCGTGCTATGAATCTTGCATTGTATCCCACGATGTTTCCATCTACGAACTTCCCTTCAGGTTTCAATACTGCATCCTAGACATCATTCTTCTTGAACTGGTCTTCCCTTTATTCTTGGTTACTTCTTCATAGCTGAAAGGGTATGCATCAATGATGTCATTGCATTCATCATATTATTCTTCATCTTGAACTATCGCCACTTGTTCTTTGGAACAAGTCTCATCCTTCTTTTCTTGTAGGCAATTATGTATGCGATCTTTCCTATAAGTCAAATGCATCAGTTGTATGGTTAGAAACATTTCATAGTGCATATTCATAATGGTAAATTATTATGCATAAAGATATAATCATGCAACTACTTTAGCCAATACAACATTTATCCATATCTCATGGAAACTTTCTAGATGCCTTCCATCTCTACTAGGACAACATTGAGATTGTGCACTAATCCAATATGTCAGCAAAGAGGTTTCATTCTACGTAAGTAGCAATGGAGAGTTGTATAGCACCATGAGCTACTTACCCATCACATGCATATTAGTAGTATACTATCATTAATGCAAACATTCTATCATGCATATGGGTGAATCCACGGACCTGGGTAACACTTTTTGGCAAGCGCATTTCAGCAAAAACAGAAAAACGCACCTCGGTCGAGGGCTTGTTAAGCCCTCGACCGAGGTCTTAATATCTTGACCGAGGTTTTATCAAGCCCTCGACCGAGGTATCTAAATACCTCGGTCGAGGTATTAAATACCTTGACTGAGGTATTGCGGGCTTTAAAAACCCTCGGTCGAGGTATTTAAATACCTCGACCGAGGTATTTAGATACCTCGGTCGAGGGCTTAAAAAAAAAGACTTAGCCCCCATTCAAACAAATGGAAAATTTCTTGTGCCTTGTAGAGGTGTAAACCCTACCATTCCTAGCACATAACTGAGCGGAGCTGATACCGATAGATTCACCAACGAATCTTCTATCCATTGAGGTATCATACACGCATTTTGGCATTCATATGATATTTATTTTTTAATTACTTCTAAAACTTATACTTAGAAAACCACACTGCAACTTCGAAGCAGCTCAAAGAAAAATCCGCAGAGTTAAAAATACACAGCCAAAAAATTCTTAAAAATGCACACATCACGTATCGACGTGTCCTCTTCAAAAGGGTATCTTTGGTTTTTCAATTTTTGAAAAAATAGAAAAAATTTCTTTACGTGGACAAATATGTGTTTAAAACGATGCTGAAATCGAATGTGGTCACTTTCGAAAAATAATAAATAATTGTATAATGCGAAAAAAATTAACAAAAAAATATGCACATCACACTGCATTTTATGTAGATCATGCTCATATATATATATATTTTTAAATTATTAATGCAAGATTGAATTACTCTACGTGGACACGAGCCACTTATTAGCTTCTTCAAAATTTTAAGGTGACACAGTTCATTAAATGCAAAAATTCACACATTAAATGACATCAGAATATTTTTTTAAAAATATCACTATGAAGCCAACATAATATTCTACAATTTGTTTTTTTACTGCAAGTCAAAATTCACATGGCATATATGCGTTTTGAGGGCTTCTATCTAGCACATGAGTAAAAAATCAGGTTTTCATCGCTAAATTTGGCCAAAAAGTGTTACCCATCTTCATGGAATCACCCATAATACATCAACTGAATATAAACAAATGCATAACAAAACAATATCATGAAATGGAAATTGAATACTTATCTTTATTTGTTTAGTGGGTAGACTCCTTCTTGAGCCTTCAACTTCATCATCTTCTTCATTCATCATTTCTTACCCAAATGCTAAGATGGATAAGAGTTTCTTCAAGAGTTGATTCCTTCATATTCCTCATCGCTTGAGGGATATTCTTTGGATGGTGAGAGCTTGAACTTTAGTTGCTCCCATCTTCTCTTCTCTTATTATGAGTCGAGCTTCTTCTTCTTCCTAGAGTCCGCTGAAAGTAATCACTTCCTTATGGCACACATTCCTCGCATGAATGAATTCCATGATCCTGGGAGGCCATTCAAGGTGGTAATCACAATTTCTGTATTCTCTACTTCTTCATCCACTGCTTTAAGTTGTTCTTTGATTTGAGAGACCCATGTAAAGTATGATTGTATGGTCTCTGCATTCTGGATATTCACATTCTTCAACTGTTTTCTCAAAGTCATCTTCCAATTTATGTTCTTTCCTTCAAATATTTTGATCAAGGAATCAAACATCTCTTTCAGTGTTTCTAGGGAAGACACTTGTGGTATAAGGTGATATGTGATTGAATCAGTAATGATCTTCTTGGCCTTGACCAAGTTCTTCTTGTGTAAGGATTTTAGCCTCATCTCCCTCTGGAACTGGAACCTCTCTACTTATGTAGGTGTCCAATTCATTTCCTTAAAGAACTAGTGACATCCTATACTTCCAAGCTTGGAAGTTGTCAGGCTCACCAAGGTTGTCATCAATCTGATGTGATAGATCACTTTGAAATGACAACCTCAAATGAAAATAGCAAAATATTAGATCTTACCAATTTGAGGTGTCGTCCTGGTTCCAGAGTTGGCTGATGTAGGGTTTGTCAGAGAAACCCTAATTTTCAAAACTTGGAATCTTTTAGATCTGATTGGATATAAAGATAGACCTCTTCAAGGTGAGTTGTCCAATGTACTCCTTTTTTGAAAACATTGGAGGGAAGCTCCCGGAATAGGAAGCCCTAGTTTTCCAATTTCTTCTATAGAAATTATCGATACTATTTCTATGGTATCTCTGCAATTACTACTCCTCTATGTCTAAAAATTTGCACTGAGGTATAATCACCTATCCCTGTTCCAACACCACAGGTTTCATTAGAATTGGTCTCACCAATTGGGACTTATTATTGTTTTCCCAAGGTGACCTGTTTGAGGACTGTTCATCATAGCAAAGTTGTAAGGACTTCCACTTGTCACTATTTAATATTCGGGGTCTAAAACTTCTACAACAGAAATTAAAGTCCATGCCCTTTCTGGAACATGTTGATAAATTTCATTTGGACCTTGGTATCCTGAGATATAGCAATTATCCCCAAGTGTCTTGTTTAGGGATGAATCCTAGAAGAAGCTAGAACCCTAACTTGGAGGAATCATATCTCCTAGAATGTAGTGAATATGAGGCTGAAACTTGGAAATAGTGTACATTAGGATTTTATATTCAACCTCCAAAAGTTTCAGCCCCTGATACTTCTGTAATCCCTAGATATAGAGAATTTACGAAAACTTATCAGTTTCAATATTTTAGGGTTTTTCAGGCCCGGGGTCAAAGTAGGGTTTGACTTTATCGGAGTTCATCCAACCAAAAATATTGACCCAAGTCTCTAACCTTTGATTTTTATGAGGAGAGAAAATCTATGCCGGGCTTACTCAAAAATGTTTCTTCTGTAAAAAACCCTAATTTCCCGCAACAAAAACTGAAAATGCCCGGAATCGAATTTTGGTTCGACAGAAAGATGCACCCTTCAATGGAGAGTCATCCTAGCATACTTTTGCTGATGGATTGTGGAGAGAGACCCAAAAATTAAGAATCCCTAGCTTCTGCAGCTGCATAATGTCTTTTTCTCAGGTTAGCTTTGATACCATGTTAGATTTTTATCTTTCAAGCTAGCATTATCTTAGGATCTTTAACTAAGAGAATAACAAGCACAACAATCAAACACAAGAGACAATAAACCCAAAGATTTTCCTCAGGGAAACCATAAAGGAGAAAACCATGCAACTTCCTCAGAGATAGAATTAGCACCAAAAATAAAACCCAAAACAATAAGATGATCTCCCGACAGCAGTAGTCTCTCTCTCTGATCCCAGCTTCTTCTCTCTCACTCATGCAGCCCAGTTGAGTGTGTGTGTGTGATAAATAGAGAGTCTCACTCTCTATTTATATTCTTTCGTTCACTTAACCTTTAACTCTGTTATGTAGGATCAAGTAATCCTAACTCAGTTATGTAGGCTCGAGTAACCACAACTGGGGTACTAATGACCCGAATTACATTAACTCACCTAAGGCCGACTTCTCTAGGAGAGTCTAATAACCCTAGTACCCCACAACTGTGGGGACTTTAACCCTTGATCAATAGGAGGGTTACCCACAATGAATTTACATGACTTGTTTACATTATTGAATCTCCCGATAGGAACATCAGGGCATGAAATGACTCAAATACATTGCAGACACTTTCCGAAATAAACATCGGGGTACAATACATAAGATATACGAGTGAATACATTCCAAAGTTACAAATACATCAACACTTACCTACATCTCCTACACCCAAGCATAAGAAGATACCTCGCTGGTACCACACAAGAACCAACAATGATCAAAGATGCTTTGTTTCCACATAAAAACAAACAATGAGAAGAAATAAAGCATTTGATACACATGCACAAGCCAAGGTCACTGCTGAAAGAGAGGAATAGACTCCACAAGAACCTACAACAAAAAAGTCGATTTAGAATCCATTCCTTCTCAAGAGTATTCTATCACACAAGCACGATAGAAAACAAAGGCATGATTTTTTTGATTTGTTTGCTTGGTTCAATTGTGCACATGATGGTTCACATATTCAAAAGTCAAATTGAGATTCATTGAAGGCTGCATTATGTATTACAAACTATTTTAGACATATTATGTGCATGTTTTCAAGTTATTTGATGGTGGCACTCATGGGTCATAAGAAAATGGACATTAAAGGATCAATTACGTTGCAAAATTATTTTCCCCATAGACAGATCATCATGGCTGCTTGTTTCTAGGGTATTTTATTGTTTGAAGTTTCTTTTGTGCTTACAAGATCAGTAGGATTTCCATATGCATGATAATCCTTATGCATATAGCAGTAATATAAGGCAACAGATTGCATCAACAATACTATATTTTGGGTAGTAGCAAGATCAGTTTAAAGGCATCACTGTAGAAGAACTCATGTGAATGGGGAAATAAATTGATTTAGAAATGGAAGAAAATATTTCATTAGTTGTTCTATTTCTTGCTTAAGTGGGAATGGATGAAATTTACTATGGTTTATTGCAATTGAATTTTCCATATCTCTTAAGAGTTCAGAATTTGATGTGAAAAATGGTTCTAAAACTCTTTTATTTTCCATGAGTGATAATTCCTATAGTAGAGTTTGTCTTGTGAAGATCATCGATATACCTTTTTGCACTTGTGACATATCGAGGGTCTACAAATTTTGTGACTGTCAGATGATATTTGAGCAGCTTGGGTCATCATAAAAGGAAATTTGTAAGTGTGATCTCTTGCTGGTATGAAGATTTCCTACGCATTGTCATTTTTTTGCAATACATTATGAGCACTTAATTACAACCATGTGGAATCAAAATTGAGCTCAGATAGTCATTTTCAAATAACATACAATCATTTTCAAGCAGCCTACAATCATTTTTATAAGCAAAGTATGTGTTTCCAGCTAGCACATATATAAAAAAATTTGGATGTTGGCAGTGGTAGTGTAGATACAAGAAAACAAAGTTCCCAAAGTTCACTTGATTTCATGATGGTTATGTAAACCAATGAATGGAAGGTAAGTTAATGAGAAATAGAATTTGATAAAATTTTACAAATGGACGGGTAATGCTCTCACACCAAGTACAAGAAATTATGAATACAAAAGTTGGAAATAGTAGAAATCTTGTGGCATGGAAAAGTGCAGCGAAGAAGTGAAGTTTTAAGGCAGCTTGTACCAGGGGTAGAACATACTATCTCTTCTTTTACCCAAGGACAGGTAAAATATTCAGTTTGGGGGAGATTGTGGATAAACAAGCAGCATCTCATGCAACATCCTGAAGGTAATTCATGACGTAATACACACAACCAATCATCCTCTTTTACCATCCTATGAGTTCAATTTTGTTGGGAAAATTATTTATGGCTTTAAAATTATATATATTGCACGTGTCCCTCCTCAATCCATTGGAAATTTGATGGGTCACATGCTATGTTCAAACCAAAACCCAATCCCATCACCCAAGGTGGAGTCTTAACTTACAATAATCTATTTTCATTCTAATATATTTTGAAGATGATATCACAGTCATTTAATTTTCTCCAGCATGGCTTTGCATTAACATTAAAACCTATATCCAGTCAACAGTGAACAAATCTATTCAATTTGCAGTCAAAACGTTGGGAATTTGTTGATGCAATTATAAGATGTTTGTTTTGACAGTCGACATCTTTGGGCAGATCAATTTGTAAATTATTGATCCAAATTAGCAATGGATTGTTCACATTATTAAGAAGATATTGTTTCTATGAAATTTTAAACACAGATATGTGGATGTTGAGAGCAATTTTTGCAATCAAGTTCATGCTTTTATTTCCCCATGGTTTTTGGTAAAAGTGCAGAAATTTATTTAAGGATATCTTGCAAACCGTGAACTATTTTATGATGAAATTTTGAGGGAAGAAGCATCATGGTAAGAAGAAAAAATGTGGCAATTTTCGGTTCAATCTAGTGCACGGTTCTCGAGAAAATGGGCATCATCACCTACAACCAATTTGTATTTTTCTTGAAATCCGTGATGTGGGTTTCTCTCATTTTTGGTGTGCAAAAGCATTAGAATGGTAAATACTTTCTTGAAATTTTTTTTCCAAACCGAGTTTGTATTTTGTGAAATATTGGTTCATGAAGTTTAGCTACAACACATCTTTATTCATGTTTGTCTACAAAAGTGCAAAAATTGAAATGAGCATATCTTACAATTGGTAAATTGGATTCTCATGATTTTTGGACAGGAAGTGCATAATATAAAGATGAACAAACCTGGTAAGTGTCAGCCCAATCCAATGCATGGTTTCAATAAATGGCTATCATCACCTACATCCAATTTACATTTTTCTCGAAATCCGTGATGTGGGTATCTCTAATTTTTGGTGTGTAGGTGCATTGGACTAGTAAAAACCTGCCCCAAAATTTTTTTAGTCGAACCCAGTTTGTTGTTTAGTAGAAAATGACTTTGAAATTTTTCTTCTAAAAAGGTTGTGACTTAGCTAAATTTAGCGCTCTTTGGCCATGACTCTACCAAATTTAGCGCTCTTTGGGCTGCGACTTTGCCAAATTTTTTGCCAAATCCTCCGCTAAATGAGCTGCGACTTCACCAAATCCTTCACTAAATGAGCTGCGAATCCGCCAAATTTTATGCTAACTTCTCCACTAAGCAGCTGTGACTTCGTCAATCTCTGCTAAACTTTCCATTTCTTCTAGCTGTAATTGTGCCAATGGTAAAATGAAGGAAACAATTGAATGAGTCTTTCTAGTTTGGATGCTACACGGGTTTTGGGTTGCATGAGGACATGGAACAAGTTCAGTTTGGGGGAGATGTTGGGTCACAGATTTTTCCATATTTTCATGACCTATCGACATACATTTCATCCCTCTTCTTCATATTATTATCCATTTATCATTCTATTTTCCATCCATTTGTTGTAATTGCCCCTAAAATACCATGTTACTTCCATTGATTCTTTAGTGGTTAACCATAATTATTTTTCTTTATTTTTAATGAATTAAAGACTATTATGCATAATTTTACCGATGATGGTTTATGGAGTGATTTTTCATATTAACAGCAGAAACACTCATGGTTCAAGCCTCCAGCTCATGATCAAATGGAGTTAACCAAAAATGCATGCCATATAAGAACACCTTGATTCACGTCTTGATTTGTGGGCCGATGGAAAATAATATCAAAAATATGGGACATGAGTTTTGTGCGTAATGGCCTCATTCACTTGAATCGTAAGGAAATCACCAAACAAATCTATAGTTTGAGATATACAGGTGGTTATTTGAGAGGGTATTTTCTAGATTTGCAGTTATGGCCAGTTTTCCAAATTAGCAAATTTGTTGAAACATATCACAAGCTAGGGATTTGGTTTCTCATTATCCTGAGAGAATTTTATGTATAAATATGTAATCAATCTCATTGAGAAGGGGGAGGAGAGAAAGTAATGTTATGTTGTAGAATTTGATCTAGATCTATTGTAATACTTTCATTCTGATAATACATGTTGGAAGTTTCTTAATTCTGGAGTTGTAGACTTTCATTGTGGAGATTTAGCTCTACTCAGTGGAGAAAGGGCCCTCTTCCCTGAGCAGATGCTGGTAATGTTGATTGTAAGTATTTTATTATGTATATTTGTTTATTATCCAGTTCATGCTTTCATTCATTAGATTTATTATAGTTGTATGATTTCATTCATTATATTTGTCATAGTTTCTTTCTTGTTAATTTGTTTGATAGATCGTTGGCCAACATAACACTTCTTTTAGATTCATGTAATTAGATCTTGTTTCATAAGAATATAATTTGTTTGAAGTGTGTTAGATTTACATTTTGGTTTCATGAATAGGTTTTAGGTTTGATTTATTTTCAAGAAGGTGTGATATAGTCTACGGATATTTTTGATTTCATACCAATAGATCAACAGTGTCAGGTAGAAATTGTGCTTGCATAGATCTTGCATGATAGATTTGAAATAAAAGACTTCCTCGGGTTCATAATTTATGTTTGGGAGTTTCAGTTGTTTAATTAATTAGACAATTAATCCAAGCAACAGGACCATCGTGGTAGCATGGTACCTTGCAACATTTCTTTGAAAGTTGTTTGTCACTGGCAAGAGACCCAAATGCTTTCACTGATATTGAAAATTTGTTGCGCTTCTCGGGTAAGGAGTCCGCAGTGAACTATTTACATAAGAAAAAGACATGCAAGGAGATGCATATGGATATTTATATTGGAGACTATGAAGTCAACTCGATCATTTTGGATCTAGGGTCGAACGTAAATATACTAACAAAACAAACTTGCGAAAATATGGGGCAACCAACAATGGGATGGTCCCCGCTGCAGCTGCAATTAGCTAATCAGGCGAAGGTGCAACCAATTGGATGGGTATCTAACATGGTTGTAGATGTTGAAGGTATGAGGACCCGTACTGATTTTGACGTAATTGAAGTTGTTAATGGGGAAAGTTCCTACCCCACTTTGATAGGGGTTGGATGGGCCAATGATAGCATGGAAGTCATTAACTTCAAAAAGCGGATAATGAATTTTGAAAACCAAGACATTCGGGTCATCACACATATGGAACCTGATTATGGCCAATGATACATTGAACCAGTAAAAGATGAAGTTGTGAGCGGTGGGATCACGCCTACAATATCTTTGAAGATTATGTATACCCCACGGCTGACGGAGAACTCGGTTGGTGCGGCGCTAGTTCTATGTCTTCTGATTTTGAGGATGCACTAGAGAATTGGAAAAATTGAATGCATGAGGTGTCCTTTAGGAAGTGCGGATTAATCACACAGTCATTGCGCCATGTTGTGACTTAGATTGTAGAACTATCGGTTTATGAAGGGATTCCTGACCTTTTTGTGTTCTTAATGGAATTTGAAGAAAAGGTATTGGAACCACAGCAATTGCTTGCACTGGAAGAAGCACTGAAGGCTACTCCAGCATGCTGGTGGGAAACTCACAAACAGACAATTACTAGATGGGCCCAGTATCGACGCTTGATGACAGTTCGCTTTGAAAATGCATAAGAATACCATGCTGGTAGGTATGATGGATGGAATGACCCTAGCAGCCATTTGATAGAATGCCAAACATTGTGGGAATCACGACTAATGGATGAATGGGTCCATGCCTTTATTCACACCCTAGATGAAATGCCAAGATCATGGTATGTATCAATGGAGCTGCGATGGGACATCACCACTTGGGAGGAGCTAATGGTTTGTTTTACACAGACCTTTCTCTTTGCAAATGATAACCCTAATTTAACAATGCACTTCAGATTATTCGGGACATGGTCCTAAAAGTTGTACCAGTCGCATACCCTGTGGATCCACATGCACATTTCCATATGCAGTCGATAATGGAATGCTATAACATGTCTGGAGAGCTTGAAGATGACGATGAACTACGAAATATCAATATCCAGGAGACAGAAGGAAGTAGGGACATCGAAGCACCAGCTATACCAACTGATCCCATGAGTCAGCCATTGAAGGTCAAAAAGGTTAACATTGGGATAGAAGAAAAACCAAAGTTCGCAAGTGTTGGGGACTATTGGGACAAGGAGACCATGGAAAAAATCACAAAACTGCTACATGAATTTCAAGATCTCGTTCCAACTAAGTTCTCAGAAATCAAAGGGATGCTAGGTGGTCTAGGAGAAATGAATATCCCACTAAAACCAGATGCAAAACCAGTACGACAGAGGCCATATCACCTGAATATGCAATACAAAGAAAGAGTCAAGGTTGAACTTGACCGGATGCTGGATGCTGGATTCATTGAGCTGCTAGAACAATCAGAATGGATCAGTCCCATGGTGGTCCAAGACAAGAAAATAGGTGAAGTTTGGATTTGTGTCGACTTAAGAAAATTGAATGATGCCTACATGCACTGGGAAACCATCGTGGGGATATGAGATGCCACTAGTGCCATAGGTGAATGTGCAACCTTTTGATAAATGGGATGTGGATTTTGTGGGTCCAGTCAACCCACATGAAAAAAGAACTAGTGCACTGTACATAATCACATCAATAGACTACTTGACCAGATGGGGAGAGGCTTCCCCAGTTATGGAATGCACTGCTACGACAGTAGCAAGATTTCTATTTGATCACATTATGATGCAGTTTGGATGTCTAAGACTATTGATGAGCGACCAAGGAATCCATTTTATCAATAACACAGTAGGATCACTAACGAAGGAACTGCAGATACAGCATAAGAAAAGTACACCATATCATCTGCAGGAAAATAGGAGTATAGAAGCCTTCAAAAAAATATTGGAGCATGCACTTACAAAGGTATGTAATGCTAACCGAGATGACTAGGATTTGAAAATTCCAGCTGTGCTATGGGTGTATCGCACCGCTTGAAAGATATTGATGGGGAAAACAACGTTCAAATTAGTATATGGGAAAGAGGCAGTCATGCCTATGGAGTACATCGTTCCTAGTCTACGCATTGCAGCCACGATAAGCATGGATGATGAAACCGCACTAGAAGAGTGTGCAACACAATTAATACAAATTGAAGAATATCTTTTTATTGTAGGATTTCATCAACACATTGAGAATGATCAACAGAAGGTGTGGCATGATCACCATATAAAAAAAAAACAGTTTCAGCAAGGAGATTTAGTGCTTCTCTATGAAAACAAGTTCTTGAAGCATCCAGGTAAGTTACATTTGCATTGGTTAGTACCCTATCATGTTAATTCTATTACCTATGGGGGTGCAGTTAAATTACATTAGTTAGATGGGGCGGTGTTGCAAAAACTTGTGAATGGAAGCCGCTTGAAGCCATGTCAGATGAAGAAAGAACCGGGCAATTCCTGAGGCACCGTGGAATGAAAAAAAACCGAGTAGATATAGGATATATAGAAAAAGGGAGGGCACACCAAAAGGAAGGAGTTGTGCATGAATAGGGGAAATTAGCATAGTTTGGTAGCCAGAACGTGACAGCCGTAGGGCTGTGATTTAGTCAAATTAGCAATAAATACGAGTAGTTAAGAGCAATTAGTCGATGACGCTTTTTGAAGCAACGCACATTTATGAATGATCTGACCATTGGATTGGCACAATCGACGAAGGATTTGAGTAATTAATGCAGGATTTAGTCTTGATCACCATAGATGAGTTAGTAATGATGATTGATGGGTCATCTAGATGCTATATGAAGGGGTTTGACACAGGATGGAAGCACCATTTAGCTGATTTGCAGTTGCAAAGAGTGATTTAGATAAGACTCTAAAGAATGTTGAGTGAATTGGGAGAATTGTAGAGTGAAGGTGAGAGTGCCTCATGACTGTGGGTAAGTGGTGTGGGATGTAGAGTAACCCCGTCATAGTTGATATTTCTGGTGAACAAGACTCACCCATTCGACTAGTTTCTATAGTAGAAGAAGTCACCAGCATGCAGATTGGGTCATCTAGCATCCCGACAAAGAAATGAGGGGGGGGTGGTCAGTAGCAACACTCCCTAGTGCCAACCAAGAGGTAGACATGGAAATCAGAAGGGGCACAAGAAGACATAGCTTCCCAAGCGGGGCTATCCAGCTCTAGAGAGGTAGACTCTGATGTCCACACTGGGGTCTCTGTCAAGGACATTCCTGTTTACATTTCTCTCACCCAACCTGGTGCAACACCCCGACGACTGACCAAGAACTAGAAATATCAACCAAATATGTCTCCATTGCCGCAAGGGATGGTGTGCACTACTGGCATAGTCCCCGCGTTGATGAAAATGAAGTATGAGGAACATGATTTGTTGTTGTGGAAGGACGTAGAGGATGAGCCCTATGAGTCACTGCCTTCAGTCGCAGGCAGACCAATTGTGCATATTCTATAGCCATGGGCATAAGGGATGGATAAATCTAGGTTTCTAGGGATCATTAACATGCCACATTTTGGGCAGTTGAATGAAGAAAATGCATGTGTAAAGAAAATTTTGGCTTTCTTTCATGGAGCAACACTTTGGTTGGACACACCTATTGAAGTTATGATGGACCTGATTGCAGAGATCATAGGGTTACCAAAGGATGGGATCGACCCATCACAATGTTTCAAAGGCTAAGATAATGACAAGTAGTTGGATGCACGGTTAAAAGAGAGGTATGATTTTCAGTGAGATGGCAGATCTTATCGCATCAATAACATTAACGA
Source organism: Pseudotsuga menziesii (assembly GCA_001517045.1). Taxonomy (NCBI): domain Eukaryota; kingdom Viridiplantae; phylum Streptophyta; class Pinopsida; order Pinales; family Pinaceae; genus Pseudotsuga; species Pseudotsuga menziesii. The sequence continues at coordinate 211,143 of LPNX010167085.1, read as the reverse complement.
CAAAATGATGCAGATTGCTGCATGGATTTTGGTAAGCAAGATCGTTAGGAATAATCACCTGATTCAGTTCACTTCGGGGGTGATTGCATGTGCCCAGAAATGTGTCGAGGGAGTTCAGATGAATTGGTCCCTCTTTTTGTTGAACCAGTTGACTAAGGATGTGGTCGCAAACTAGGCTGGGGAGAAACCCTTCACGTATAGTTGGTTATTGATCTTAATTGCACTAGTGGCTTGGATGGAGCGAAAATACTACCAATACATGGATGTGGAAGATGTTAAAGTATGTAAAGGCACTCGATACCAGAATTTGTGGTGGGTAAAAGAGGCCATTAGACAAGCAGATTGTGTGATCCACTTTTGGGTCTACTGGGAGGCGTTACAAGCAGTATCTGTCAAAATCCCACGGATATTAGACACAACAACAGTAAAGTATCAGTGAATTCTACGGTTCTCCATCAGGCTGCACACTATTCAGATCCAGGCTCACTGTGACCCTGATAAGAAATGGCTGCCGATGGCTTATAAGGTGACAGAAGAAGAATTGGATGTAGCGGTTCAGGATTGGCCGACAGAATGGCATGAACCAGTAAATGTCAAGGAAGTATCAACGAGACCACCTACAGATGGACCAGAGGATCCGGTCAGAGGAACTGAACAACAGAGTCACCATGACTCTAATGGTGAATCCTCCACAGAAACCTCCATCAACGTTGAGGCGCAACGTATCTTTAAAGAGATCAGGATGAAGAGAAAAATGGACAAAGATGCCAATATTAGTACCATATCCACATTGGAAGCACAATTACAGAGGCTCATTAAGGTGATCACAGAATCAGCTGACATTATTGCAAAAGAAATGCGAAGGTCTGCCCAGGAAGGTTTTGTCGAGGTTTGCACAAGGCTAGATTCTATATATAATGTTGTAGCAAGAAGAGTACCAGCTGGTGCAGTTGTGCAGGACTTTGTGTTTATTAGCACTCACCCACGGGCCAGGAACGTTCAGGTTCCCTTGACTGTGATCAATGCTGGATGAGAGGATATCAACTCCTCACTAGAACAACTACAGAGCATTATGATGGACATCAAAAAATTATCGAACCAAACGCTAGTACACATGCAACGGGTCGCTAACCAGAAGTTGGCTGATAGGAAGAAGGATATCAGTGACCAGTACCTGGGGGTGCAAGTTGAAGATGAGAAGCTGAAGAAGGAAGTAGAGGAGCTGTGATAGGTAAAGGAGAAACTAGCAGCAAAAAGAGCACAGGATATTGAAGCATTGAAGATAGCACAGGACGAACTGAAGAGGAAAGTTGTCGAGGAGATTACTACATTGAAAAAGGAAACTGACCACCTTGTTATCGAGAAGGCACAACTGTTTGCTAGCTGAGGCGAGGTTGAAGAGGGCATTTTTGAGGCCTATTAACACATCCGATAAAGCACGACGGAGCTAGATGTTGTCACCAAATCCAAGCGACTTGGAGAAGTCATTGCGTAGCTATAGTTGGACAACAACCTATTAAATGCTATGGCGTACCCAGAGACACCACTAGAATAGGTCACAGAAAGGAAGAGTTCCATTGAAGAGATTGTGACATAGTTTGAAGACATGGAGCAGGATGCAAAGAAGGTCACGGAGGCAACGACACAATTTTTGGGTAGTGTCTTTCAGGATGAGAAGCTCGATCAACTAAACAAGAAGTTGTAGGAAGATGATACCTATTTGGAAACATTGAAGAGGAAATTAAGGACAATTCCACCAATTGTGTCAATCACATGATCTGCAGAACTAAAATAGCTCCAGCAACGAGTTGCAAAGGCACAGGAGCGACAGCAGAAACGTAGTGACCAGCTCGATGAGTTCCAGGAGATTGGCACCCAATTGTTGGGAAAAGCAGTTTCTGTGCTATAGGTGGTGCAGGATGGCAAGAAAGAGGTCAACTTTAAGATGGTGGAGCACCTGTTGAAGTAGGATCGCCTTACGTGTCAGGATGTTGTTGAGAAAGTGAAATCACAAGTCACAAAAATTTCTCAGCAATATAATGACTTCAAGATTAAAATCAGGAATTTATTGTTGGCGCGTTTTCTTATAAGGCCCATTTTAGACCCCAAATTTCCTCTAATGGGGTTCAGGTAAGTTGCACAGCATCGAGGATGCTGCACAAGCTCAGAAGACACTGCACAAGACAAATATAGCATGATAGACAGAAGATATACTACTTTTGATTATTTTGTGTTACTTTTTGTACTTTTTGAACAATTTTTGTGGATATTGGTCATTAGTCAGTTAAATCAGTTAGGATTTAGTTAGAAGTGGACCATGAATGTAAAGGTGCAAGCCTATATATAGAAAGAACACTTGTGAATGAACATATCTCACAGTGATTGATATGATAGAACAATTGAACTATTGTAGACGAATTGTTATCTATTTTGATCTGTGGGTGGATGCGCAGAGGTAATATGATAAGACATATGTTGATCTGAATCGATTTTGTATTCTTTTTTATTTAGTATCTTTCTATTCCTGATGATGAATGCTAAGTGAATCTGAAATATGGATATATGATTCCATGTTGTTCCCTTTATGAATGCTTTCATGTTTTCCGATCTGGATATGTTACAATTGTGAATGAATGAATGATGCACAATAATGAATGGTTCTGTTGGAAATATTGATATGATCTGGTTATTGAGTTGGTGAAACATCGATGCCCTAACCCTCTTCTATACTATGGAAACTTGGTTCCATCATCCCTCCCTCGAACATCTTGGGTCAGACCTCATTCGCTCTGCGGGTGTTGCTGGACAGTGTAAAACTTGTCTAGGCCGATGCTCAGGGAGATCACGGTGAGTTGAGTGTCAACAGAGTGGGACCCCTATTGAATGGGATTTGTTGGTTGAGGGTTCATACAATAGGTACAGCCAAGATAGTAACATTTACTCAAAATTATGTGGAGATCTTAGAAGTCTCTATAGGCCAAGTTGTTGTAGTGGGTTTTGCTAACCATGATTCAAGAATGTACACAAATTCTCTCGCTTCCTTCCATACTCAAAAGGGAATGCATTCATGTCACATGCCAATGTGACAAGAAATTTGTGGCATGAGAAATATGGTCATCTCTACTACAGGTACCTCCAAGTACTAAGCAAGGAAAGCATGCTTTAAGGGATTCCTACCATCAAGTTTTCCAATGGCACATTCAAAGGGTGTGTAGTGGGAACGTATGTTGAGTGAAGATATGAGAAAGGAAAGGAAAGTAGGGTTGTCCAAGTGCTTGATATTATCCTTTCGGATACCATAGGGCCTCTTCCCACACCCTCATATGGGAATTCAAGGTATTTTTTGACTTTCATAAATGATTTCTCAAGGTACTATTGGGTGTATTTTCTCAAGCTAAAATATGAGGTTTTTGAGACTTTCAAAGTGTACAAATCATTAGTTGAGAATGAATGTGGGATCAAGATCAAGGTTATTAGGATTGAAAATGGTAAGGAGTATTTCAACAATAATTTTCAGCATCTTTTTGAAGAATGTGGCATCCAAATGCATCATTCTGTGCTCTACACATCACAACAGAATGGTGTTGCAGAGCGTAAGAACACGACTCTCAAGGAGATGGAAACATGTATGATGGAAGAAAAGGATTTGAATCCTAAGCTATGGGATGAAGCTATCAACTATGTTTAATATGTTCAAAACATAGCTCCACACAAATCATTTTATGGAAAAACTCCATATGAGGCTTGGAGTGGTCACAATCCCAATGTTCCTCATTTCAAGGTTTTTGGCTCAAAGGCTTGGGCTAGGATTCCTCCCAAGAAGAGAAAGGCATTGCAACCTCAAATAAAGGATTCCATTATGGTTTTATATGATGAATATGCAAAGGGATACAATCTCTTTAATCCCTCATCTTAGAAAACATTCATTGAAAGGAGTGTACAGTTTGAAGAAGAGCCCATGCAGGAGATCGAACTAGCTCAAGGGGAATGCTCAAATCCTCCACTCCATGACGATGTAAGTGATGATAACTCCTATGATTTTCATGTTTTTTATATTCATGATGATTATGATGACATGCATTCATATCGTGACTCACCCATTTTTTCCAAGTGGGATGATAAAACCATTCAAGTAGCTGGGGATCTTGTTGGACATCCACTAGACTCTAAAAAGACTAGATCTCAATTTCACAATTCATTCTCTACTTGTGAATTGAATATTTTTGTTACATGCTTTAGGATGGTTGGATTTTATCTTGATACATATCAGGAAGCATCACTTCAACCAAGATGTAAAAAAACCATGCAAGAATATTTCAAGCCATTGTAAGACAGTGAGACTTGGGACCTGGTTCCCTTTCCCTCCAAGAGGAAACTAGTGCAATGTAAGTGGGTCTATAGGACCAAAGTGGATCTTGATGGTTCTAATATCAAGTATAAGTTCAGGTTTATTTCCAAAGGATTCTCTCAATTCCAAGGAGTGGACTATACAAAAACATTTGCATCGGTTGCAAAGATTGACTCTATCAGGATAGCCTTAGCCATTGCTGCATCTAAGAATTGGAAGGTTCACCACATGGATGTGAAGAGTGATTTTCTTCATGGTTACCTTCATGAGGAGATATATATGCATCAGCCTAAAGGTCTCATTCATGATCCTTCACTTGTTTTCAGGTTGACGAAGTCTCTCTATGACCTCAAGAAAGCCCCCAGGGATTGGTATGCCAAGATGGACAATTTTCTTCTATCGCTTGACTTTGAAAGATGTAAATATGATCCTAATGTGTATTTTCAGAATGCTAGTGATTTATTGCAACGAAGAGGTGCATTCTACAACCAAGTATGGGAGAGATGTGTAAATCCTTCCGTGCTCATCCTAGAGCTGACATGTGTCTTTTATAAGAAATAATAAAATATTATTAAAAATAACTTGTCGGCTTAAATTGAATTTAAATTAATTATAATTGTGTATATATAAAACAACATAAATTAGATAAACTTAAACCATAAACATTGGATTACACATTTCCACTCTAAAAAAGAGTTTACACCTTGATAGATTTGATCCCTCTCGGTTCTTGGTAGATCCCCTTTTAGATGGATATATGTTGGTTGTAGGTCATTTTATTGTATGTTGATGACATTTTGATTACAGGTAGCTACACGAAATAACTTGGATCAATAAGTCTTCTTTGCACAATGAATTCTCCATGACTGACCTTGGATTGTTGAGAGAATTTCTTGGATTAGAGATTGAGTAATATGAAACAGGGCTAAAGGAAATCCAACCAAAGTATGCTGCATACTTGTTATTGAAGTTCAAAATGGCTGAATGTAAGGCAACCAAGTGCCCATTCCTCTCAGGAATAAAACAAGGTGATTTTGGTGCATCTCCATTGGTGGACAACTCGTTGTACATACAAATAGTTGGGAGTTTGTTGTATCTTACACACTCTTGAACTGATTTGGAATATGTTTCAGGTGTTTCTGATAGATATATGCAGGATCCACATGATATCCATTGGAAGGATGCAAAAATAATCTTGCATTATGTGCAAGGAACCAAGCACTTCGGGGTACACTATGTTGTTGGTTCTCCACTAGAACTAATTGGATTTATTGATTTAGATTGGGTTGGAGATTCCATTGACAGAAATTCCACTTCAGGTTATATAGTCATGCTTGCACATGGTCCCATATGTTGGTCAAGAGAGAAACAACACACCATATCCCTGTCTTCAGCTGAGGCCGAGTACAAAGGAGCAGTGAACATAGCTACACAATGTGTGTGGTTGCAAGGTATTTTTGGGGAACTTGGATTTTCATTTGATTCACCCACAATAATTTGGTGTGATAATCAAAGTGAAATCAATATTTCCATTTATCTAGTGTAGAGACAGAGGACCACACACATTGAGATACACATGCACTACATCAGGAGCTTGGTGCATGGGCATGCGATATCATTGTAGTATTGGCCATATGTAGAGAAAACTGCTGACATTTTCACCAAGATATTCTTAGAGAATACACTCACCTATCCGAGATCCCTTCTTGGAGTGGGTGACACATGGTGATGGCTAATATTGAATTTTAGATTTTTCTCCATGTCAATTTTTGAAGGGAGGTTTTGTTCCCATGAGGTGTTCCTCCTTACCTTGGTTATATGGACAAATAAATTTTTGTATGAGGTGACTTGAGCCTTAGTTTCCAAGGCCTCAATAATATGGTATAAGCTGTTCTAAGTTAGGATTAAGAGGGGGTGTTAGAGCATTAATCCACCTTAGTACCATGGCCATATGCCTAGGATTCATTTTCATAAGTCGTATGCTATGCGATAAGGTAAAAAACTAGGTTATATTGGTCAAAATTGGTGTATTAGGTGTTTTGGAATCATAATTGCACCCATGTGGTCTCTTTTGATCATTATGACTTCCCATGCACCCTCATTAATTCCAGATCAGACCTTGGTGTGCTCCCCATTACTTCCTAGAGTCACTCCCACTCACCCTTGTTCTCACCCACGCCTATATTTCCCTCATTGATGTCTTAGCATGCTCTATACATGTCCACATAGGAATTCATGACCGTTTGGGATGGTTTGGGAGCTCATTGGTCCACCTAGGGTGGTTTTGAGGTCAAATCCTAACCTAACACATGTATGCATCTAGATTGCCTCCAAAGGCTAACAATTTTTCCCTAATGTAATATAAACCTAATCCAAACATATTTACATGTCGGATAGTCATAATAAAATTAGTTATTGAATATATTTGTATGTGTTAATTTCACTCTTTCTACTATTTTTTTGCATAATTGTGTGCAATCTCGAATTGTGAGGATTTTCTTATCTCCTAGATCCTACTATGAATCAATTCTCACAATATTAAATGAACCAATGAAACCAAAATTTATTTTTAGAAAATAAAAATGATTTGGGTCAAGCACCTATTCTAATTAGTCTGGATTATACTAAGGATTTTATGATCTTTTATTTTGCATCTGAGGTTACCATTGCAGTTGTCCTTTTGCAGATAAATGGTGGAGGCCAAGAACAACATATTTCATTCTTTAACATAACTTTACGAGAAGTTGAATTAAAATAAAAAACTATGGAAACATATGCCTATGCATTGGTAAAAGCACTCAGATATTTCATATATTATATCCTCCATTCAAATATTATTTATTATGTTTTTGGAAGCAGAATTGAAGAAATCCTCTATCAACCTAACAACAAAGATATAAGAGGAAAGGGGATTTTGAAAATTCAAGAATATGACTTGGAGATAAAACCAACTAAGTTGGTGAAGGGGAAAGGAATAGAAAAATTGTTGACTGAGTCCAATTATCATGCATTGGAAATAAACCAGATGGATCTATTGACAAATCATGCAAATGAAGGTAATTGTCATAATATCCCACTCAATATTTTTGCTAAGTCTGTTCAATTTGAGTGGTATAAAAATTATATCTATTTTATTCAAAATGTATCTTTCCCTCCTCAACTTGACAAATAAAAAGTGAGATCTCTCAAGCTCAAAGCTGTGAAATATTGCATTTTCGATGGCTACTTATCTTGGAAAGATCCTTTAGGGGTTCTTTTGAATTGTGTTGTTGAAGAAGAAACATAAGGTATAATCCAATAATTTCACAAGGAAATTTTAGGTGGACATCATGATGGAGAGCTACTTTATACAAGGTACACAGGGATGGTTATTATTGGCCAACTCTATTTTCATATACAAATAAGATTGTTAAGTCTTTCATAGAATGATAGATGTTTGCAGGTAAATAGAAGCTCCGACCACTACTACTTTAACCTATAAAGGTAGAAGCACTTTTTCGAGAGTGGGGGTTAGACTTCAACATAGAAATAATACCTAATTTTAGTGGGAATCATAGGTGGATATTAACCACAATAGACTATTTCACTAAATGGGTGGAAGCTATCCCAACTAGGAATGCCAATGGAATGGTTATTATGAACTTTCTTGACAAAACAATTATATCTAGGTTTGGTTTCCCTAGAAAAATAATCACAGAAAATGCCTATGCTATTAAATATACTAAAATGACAATATTTTTCCAATATTATAACATTGATATTATCCATTGAACATACTATTACCCTGAGGGAAATGGGTTGGTTGAATCTTCAAACAAAATTTTGATCACAATTATTAAGAAGACGCTTGCTTAGAATAAGAGGGCTTGTGATTCTCATCTAAAGTATGTTTTATGGGTTGATAGAATTAGTGCCAAGTGAACTATATGAACCTCCCATTTCTAGTTAGTCTATGGTAACGGGGTGATTCTTCCCATTCAACTTGGACTACCAATCATGAAATTATTACAACCTAGGAAAGATGAACCAAATGATATGGAAATGAGGATCCATTAACTTATATAAGTCCAATAGGTCATAGAACAGATTGATGTTATACTCAAGATTCATCAGTATAAAATGAAATCTCTCTTTGATAGAAATGTTGTGATGTGATATTTTTAGTCGGTAGATTAAGTCTGAAGTGGGATGCTAGAAGAGAAGACAAACCCAATCATGGAAAATTTGGCAATCTTTGGATTGTTCCTTTCAATGTAATAGTCATACAAGACAACAAAACTTGCAACCTAATGCATATTTATGGTGATGCAGTGGGAAACCATGTCAATTTCAAGTTTCTTAAGTGTTTATTTCATTACTAATCTCTTTCTTATCAACATTTGTATCATTATGTACAATACTTTTGGTTTTGTTTTTAAAAGGGTTGTTTAGTTGTTTTTGCTTCTTCAAGAATAAATTTCTTCCTGTAATTATGTAAAGAAACAATTGATGAGATATTAGGATTAAAATGAATCCATAACCCAATGGATTCAAATGAATTGAGTATACAATTCACAGCCTCTTCTAAATAAAAGGACTACCCTCGTGAAGCCAATGTTGGTGAGAATATATGAACTGGAAAAAGTTAGTAATAGTAGTGAACATGGTGGACAGACAAGAGTGCATGATCATGGTTATTAGCATATAAAGATTATCTGTGCGATGGAATTTTTTAAAGGATTATGAAAAAATGTTGGCTTGGCTAAAGTTTGTCATTAATTGGAAACAAATACTAAGATAGAGTCAAGACATGGAATTCAGGATAATCAACTCAAGATCGACGATAGTGATGAATTTAGTCTCACCAAACTATGTGGGAGTTAATACATTTTCATGATCCTGAACTTATTTCATCCATCCATGTGTTTGTGTATTAGCAATTTAGAGCCCTAAACCAGTTTTTTAATACCATTCAAGCAAGGCCCCAAAAACCGATTATAATTTAAAGTTGGAGTTAATAACAAAGGAAATCAACTAAGTGGAAAAACATGAATAGTCAATTGATTGCAAAGATATCTAGTGCAGTTTTCACCTCATGATTGAAAGTTAAGATCAACGACTGATAAATCTTTAAATATATTAATATGCATGAATTTTATGATTGAGCGTCGACCCTAAATTTGAAACTGTTGATACACATGTCACCATGTCAACATCTTGAGATTGCAAAAATAGTTTCTCCATACCACCTTGTGGTGGCCTTGAAACCACAATCTCCTTCAAAGCACCAATATGGATTTGTTGTTAGATGTCTCATAAAAAACAATTTTGATTGCTTCCTCTATATATCTACAATATAGTTGGGTAGATCAACAACTATGATCATTTAAGTCCTTTTAATCTACACTATGCTTACTAAAACTAGCCCTTGAAACCTGTTTCTACTGCAACTGCTTCCCTAAAAAGTTTATATTGTAGGCCCCCTCCTTATATCTTTGATTAGAAGCTTCCTTAGACTATTTTTCCAGCTCAAGGGAATCTATCCTACACTTAGGTTTTTTCCAAAAAGTTGAACAAAGAAATTTTGGCTAAGTTAAAACTCATGTTTTTACTTAGACATATAAGAGTAACTTGTCCAGTTTCTCCGACGTGTCGGAGGAACTCAGTCATTCTCTCTGACACGGTTGACTTGGGAAAAATAATTTTTGGAAAAACATTGTTTTGACGTAACTCAACGAAACGCGCCAACACTATCGAGTGTAACTCGCGAGTGACATATGAAATGATCGAGAAGATCAACGAATGCTGTCGACGATTAATTTATTCCCTGTTTTCGAGGAGATTCAAGATTTTCACTAATATAGTTGTGGTTGAAAAAATAAGCAACGACAAAACCAATCAGAGGATTTCAGTGAGTTCTCGACAGGGTAATTTTTAGGGGTGAAATTTCGCCAATTGGCTATTTTTTGGGTTTTTTTCAAAAAATAAATTCGCTATTTGGTGTCTAATATCACCTATATTTACATAAAATATGTTTTCTTATCATAATATTCACCAAAATTTATACATTTCAGTGTTAATTTTATGTTTCATATTTAATATTCTCCTACCTATTTATAAACATGTTTTTTCAATCCAGAACAATCGCCTATAATACTATACTTACGTATAATATTAGAATCCTTAAAAAAATACCCTGTTTCTCGATGACACGGTCAGAGAAGACTCAATTATTTCTGTCGACACAGTCGTGAAAACTCACAAATCACCATCGACAATATCAGATTATTTTTAAGAATACTATCGACATACATCGGCGTTACTTTTTCCTCCACAGTGACCAAAACGTTTTCGTGCCAAACAACGTTTCACCAACAACTGCATTAAATTTGTGATTAAAAAATCCCTTTGCCTCGAATTTTTGAAATTAACAAATAAAGGGTTGAAAATAAATCTTGTGAACTCCATTCGACCTGCATAAAAATTATTAACAAACATTAAAAAACTTGCTACTGGAGATGAATAATAGAACAAATAATAAGATGCTCACCTACACCATTGTTTTGATAAATTACTGTTGTTTTAAAATGAGGAAGAAGAATGCATACATATAGAATCTTTTATTTTCATTATAGGATACTTCAGTACGATAATGCATGTTTATTTCTTTGGATTTTCGAAACAGTTGAGGTATTACTAAGAATATTCTCGTTATGCTCATGTGACAGGTTTTATTCTCACCAAGCAAGATTATCTTCCGAAGCACAAATCTTGAAATTTGTCGAAGTAGTCACACGTTTTGAGATCAAAAGGATATGGATAATTTCTCTGAAACTGTTGGAATAAATTGAGAAATCACCGTCGATACCATCGGAAGTGACTCAGGAAACCTCTCCAAAATGATTAGAGGTTTTTGGTTAGAGACGACTTAGTATTGTCCACCGAAACATTCACAAATTAAAAGAGAAGAGTGATTCTTAAATCCTGCTAAAATGATCGCATGCCAAGAAATTGGAAGGAACTGGAAATATTTCACCGAAACTATCGGTGTAGTTTTCACCAAGTCAGAGACATGCATGGAGGTGCAACTGTAAATACCTGAAGTGACCTTGAAACTACTAGAGACAATGAAATAGAAAGCTGTTGTTGAGGAGGCTAGTGGGTGGGAAACATTTGTCTCCAGCATGGCAAGGCCCACCTAAATTTTGTCTCTTATAGAACCGTTTGTATTTTCCCCATGTAAAGCACTAAAAGACAAAATTTGGGAATTTCTAGGTTCAGGGTAGGTCAAAGGTCACAAAATGACAAATTCAGATAGTAATAAATAGGAGTAGAGAGTACAATCATAAGGAATTTTCGCTAGCAAAAAGAAGGGCTAGACTATTTGTAAGAGAACTAATTTTCTGCTGATAAAGAAGGACTTGTTTTGGCTAGGAAAGGTTGCATAGTAATTTTATTGGAATGTTTGGAAGTCGCAATGTGGAATTAATTATTCATGTTTCCATGCATCTGTGAGATCCTTCTAACTATTATTAGTTACTTCTTTGGTGATGAATGATTTTTCTTTCCATATAAATGTTTGTGTATGAAATGAGCAATGCATTTTTTATTATGTCAGAGCTACCTTTGGTATTATTTATGTTGTAAATGTGTATATGAAATTGAAACAAATACCGATGAGATTAATATGAATAATTACATTACATTTCTCTCATTTTAAATTTGCTCCCCACAAGGATAGAGTAAATTAGAATATATTAGCTTAGTCTTAGATTTAAAAAGTAATTGAGAAAGAAGTAATGGTAAGACGAGAGGTAAGAACATACAAATAACTTGTGAGGTTTTTGTTTATCAATTTCATGCATTTAGTTTAGGCACTTGCATCTCATATTCAAAAGGAAAATGACATAAATGGTGGATTGAGCCATAACCGGTAAATATTTAAAAGAACTTAATCAATGGTAGCTGAATCGTTAACTGGACGGATTCCCCACACCAAACGGTGGACGATCTAATTGGGATTGTTTATCGGGGATAACCCCAACTTTCAGTACCTAGGATTTTCTAGGCATTAACGGATTTGGCACTAGAAGGAGGGAAACCAGTGCATGGATGGTAGAGGAAATCTATTTGTGATCAAAGATTCCAACTGAATGACACGTGAAACGACTTTCCTTGAATATTTTATTCTTTAATCTGAAGAACAAGAAAGGGTAAGTTCTAAAGAAGAAGATTCAGAACATTTGTATGCTTTCCCATTTGAGGAAATTTATCATTTTTGGAGAAATACAAGATCTTACGCTAGGAAAATTGGAGGGTTAAAAGTAATTCCCGCATTACCCACGAGGAAATATCCCAAGAAAGAAGTCGCATACACTCGAGACTCAGTGCTTGTGGAAAATTTGGAAGAATTGGTAGTTTTTTCTCTCCAAGAAATCACCCAACCTTTTGATTAGTTGGGACCAAAGTCCCCTACAGCTCAAGTTTTCCCACATTTACCACGACAATCTCCACCTTGAATTATAGATATAGTACTTAATCAACTTGCAGGGAGGGCCAGAACACCACTGAACCTGGATACACCTTTACACTATTTACCTAATGTTATAGCTGATTTTACCACTCTAGGTGAATCACACTTGTATGGCCTTTCCCTTGTCCCACTGCAGACTCCTTGGACCCCTTGGACCATTTTTCTCCCTTTGATGTTTCCTAGACCATCCTTAAAAACATGTGTAAATCCATATATGCGACTATTAAACCCTTAATCGCGTATATACGTGGGTTTGACCACTAAAAACACATACATCAGGATGTGTACAAAATCCAAATCCTTTTGGAGTTTTCCTTGACATGGATTCGACTCACTTGACTCCTGGCCTTCCATATGCCTTGAGATCGCTCGGATTTGACCTTTGATTACCCCTTTGAAAATCTATATAAGGAAATCTTTGGTACATTGAAGGAATAAGAGAGAATTGAGAGAAAAGAAACTATAGTTCATTGTTGCCGGAACTTATGCTTGAGTCTACATCCCTTTGTCCCTTGGAGCACTTTTGTGTTCTTCCCAAGCTTGCCTTTTGCTTGTGAGATTACTATCGAGAGATGGAGGATTGATGTGGTGGAGGCCCAAGTGGGGGATTCAGTTTCTCCGGTTCGTAGACGTGCCGATAGAGGTTGTTTCCATTGTAATCTCTGATTTTATATTAATAGAAATATCTTTTCCTATCCAATAATGTGTGTTTGAATGAATATTGTATCCATGGGATGATTTCAAATGTTCATACATTGTTGATTATATATGCTAGAATAGATCTAACACCAATATATATAGTATGCTTGTATTGTTTACTTGTTGTTGAGGAAGTAATCTATCAATTCAAGCGGAAGTTGGAAAGCTCAACGAGGATCTACTTCAACCGTCCAGAATAAGGTATGAGGTCTGATACTTTAGTGTTAGATATTTAATTTCTATTGCATATTGGAAAGGATTGATTTCTGGAGTCAAGTTGTCTGTTATGGTACCCCAAGCCATAGGAATTTCTCTCCGTAATAGAATTGGCGACTCCGCTGGGGAGTTCCTAGTAGTTTTCCTTTGGGGGTTTTCTATGGGCATTCAATGACTTTGAATTACTCTTTCTCTCTTGTTTCTGTGTCGGGTCTGGGGGCATGTTTTCTTGGTAGTGTCTGATTGGTGTGAAGTTTGTCTCAGCTTGTCTATTTGCCTTGATTTTAATGCACTTTTCTTCCTGTACACGAGTTTTGAACTCACAGTCACGTATACACGTAGATTTCTATGCTATTTCCACGTATACACACGGGTTTACTGCGAACAGTCGCGTATGCCTTTAATTTTGCCTTTTAGAGGAAGTTAAATGGTTGTTGGGTGAGTTGTGATGATTGGTGAGTCTCCTTTGATGCTGCCAGAGTCTAAATACACCTCTGTTTCTAACCAAAGACGTTTTTTTAGGGTAAATTTCTTTTTTAAGAATGTTCTTGTCATTGCATTTTTGATTTTTTGTTTTGAGATTAGTGCATTAGACTTCTTTTACCTTAGTTCTTTGCTTGAGTGTGATTGCAGAGTCTGGGGGTTGTAGAATCATTCTTTTGCTTTTTAAATCTCTTTTTATTTCAAAAAATCCAAAAATATTTGCTTATCATCATGCATTGCATTTTGCATTTTGCATAGTACTTGCACTAGATTTGCTTTGGAGTATTAGTCATGTTTTCATATAGGAAATCTTGCATTTATCATTTGAAGAAAATTGTGCATTTCACGTAGTATCATACCCTGTTTTCATGGACACAATGCATTTGCATTGATTGTTAGGTGTACATTTTACTTCATGTTGTGTTATAACACCATTAGTTGCACGGCCATATCCCTCTTTTGAGTAATAAATCCAATTAAAATGAATGCTTAATTAAAACGAACTACACTATTTTATTTGATAGGGTTCACCAACAAGCTTAGGTTTTAGGGTCTTGGAATAGTTCATTGTGAGTAAATTCTCCAAGACCACTAAACAACAAAATGTATGTGTTTGTCCAGGTGAGTGTGTGAAATCGTTGGTATAACCAGTGTTTCTCAGGATCCTCCTCTCAAAAGGGAGTTAAGCACGAGGTAGTGTGAGTGGTTATTGATTGGGATGACCCCTAGTCATAACTGAGTAGCATTGGAGATATTTCTAGGATTTCATTCGTATCTAGGGGCTCTTTTGAGAGTTTCGGGCTTTGCTACCCTGCCCATATGGTCAATCCCGCCTGCGACTGTCCGCTTGAGCATTGATTATATTGAGGTGACCTTAATGGCCTTACCTAGGATATCAAGGGGGTACTTTGCAGGGGTTATTCTGTAGGTGTCCCGACTAGGTTGGGATCAGATAACACAGTCACTTTATGCATTGAAGCTGAGGGCCACAATAATTGGTTACATACCTCTGCTTGTTCTGTATGGGAGTCTCAAGCCTCTCCTAGGTGAGACATACCTAATTCATTTAGGAGCTCACTTATCCTACCCTTGATTGCTTGCATTTAGCTTTAGATTTTATTGGTGATTGCTCTGTGCATGATAGCTTGCCTAGGGTTTGTGTAGATAGAGAGTCTTTTATATTTTTGAGTCTTGTGGATTTGGGTGCGGCTCCTCGCCATTCTCATTGTTTAGCAGGGTTTTCGCCTTCTACATCTCCTCCTCCTTTGGGAGAGAGAAATAGACAGTCTAGGTGGACTACTTCACACATTGATTCACACACCATGGGAGACCATATTGAAGGTATTCCTGAACCACCTTCTCCCATTCATGTGGAAGATGGGGAGTTTACTCCTAATTATGATCCTTCACCTGAATTGACTGAGTTAGGTCTTGTGATTTCTAAGATAGGTACTTTTCATGATAGACCTACTTACTCTAGGGTTGATTCCCCATTGACGCATTGCTGGTATGGACTACCGGAGGATGATGAGACTCATTTCAAACCTGCAAGCACTAGTTATGGTATGTATGGTTTTCCTACACATGATTTGGCATTTCATGTTGAATCTGAGTTCGATCCTAACACTATGCTTGGGGGCACTCTCATTCCTTACCATGCGGAGAGGTTTGGGAGCACTAGTCACATTGCACCTTCCATCCCCACGGTGGAAGCTACATCACATATTCCTCTTAGGTCTAGGGTTAGTGATCCTATTAGGATACCAGATCTGAGACGAGTGACTATAGGGAACAATACATACTTAATTACATAGATCCCTTCGTCCTCTATCCCTAGTTCTTCGAATGTTCACCCTCCACCTCATTCACGTGGTCCTTCGGGCCGAAACATTGCTACGAGTTATGTCCGTACTGCAGTTACTAGACCAGTTGTGTCTCAAGTTTACATACCGCCCATTGCTTCGGGAGGTTATGTTCATACTTCTAGAGGTCATGTTACTACTTCCGGAGCGTATATTCCTAATTTTGGTATGTATATTCCTAGTTTCGGAGTGTATATTCCTACCTACGGAGTGTCTCATTGGACATGGCATGCGATGACTTGTGGAACTTTTTATGGGATGCAGTATGGACAGGGTTCTTCACCTTATGGGGGCAGGTATCAACAACCTGCTTACTCTCCAAATTACAGATTTGTAGCTTTGAATAGTCAGGGTCCACCACATTATGGTGCTTCCATGCCACCCTATACAGGTCAAATGGGAGGAGGGCAATATGGCCAAGGCCATAGTGGTAATCAAACCTATGTGAATTAGAACTATCAGGGAGCGGTCCATCGAGCTCATCATCCTAGGATCCCTTTCCTTGCAACGCTGAATATTCCTGACTTGTCGAGATTGACGAACGATCCTGTAGCTCATGACCTGGCTTGGCCGGCTGTCCCTACTAAGCTTCCCTCGGACATACCCAAGTTCTAGGGAAAACTGGGAGAGGATCTGAGCGAACACGTTACTACTTTTCACCCATGGTGCTCTTTTAATTCCTTACACCAGGACTCCATCCATTTAAGGCTATTTCAACACACCCTTACAGGGCCTCCTGCGAAATGGTATATAGAGCTACCTAGGGGGCATTCGCTTTGTTCGATGACCTAGCGATGAATTTTCTTAACCACTTCCATCTACCAGTGCGTTATGACATTGGTACTGAACTCTTGTCGACATTTCGATAGGATAAAGACACACATATTTGGGATCACATCCAAGAGTGGCGTAGATGGAAGACATTAATTAAAGCCTTTATACCACCATAATTCCTCCTCAAATGGTTCCTTAAGTCGTTATTTTCGTATATAGTGAAGGATGTTTCTACATCCAGAGTGCAGAATGAGGAACAAGCAATTTTTAGGGCATAGGAACTAGACTTGATTTATGCTCAGCCCGATTTGTTATATGAGATCATTCCCAATGCTCCGTGTTCTAGTTTCGACCCCAAGGTTAAACCTGGACCACATGCCGATGGCATGGTGGGTCGTGTAAGTACTAAACCTGCGGATTTGGTTACAAAACAAGTTAGTCAATTGTCAATCAACCAATCTACTTCGGGACAAGCCACGGATTCATCTCAACCTGCCCAAACGGTGAATGTGCTTTCAGTACAATCGTCAGACCAAAAGGGTAACCGGCAGCCCTGACGGAATAAAAAGAAGGGTAAGAATAATCGTAAGGGTGGGAATAGGAATGAGAATGCAAATAATGGCAAGAACTCCCATGATGCTGGGGGGGACAAGCAATCTAAACATAAGGTTAAATTCCCTTGCAAGTTGTGTAAGGATGATCACCTCACTTACTTGTGCCCTCGTATCGATGAAGCCTCGAGACTCTTGGCACAGGGCCCAGCTGTGCTAACTAACCATTTACCTCACAATAAAAATATGAACTCGAGGACCCATGATGAGCCTGGTGGTGATCAAGATCCGTTGGAGGGTAGTGGTTGTGGTTGCATTAACATGGTACATGCTACGAAAGTTGTGACCCGTGCGAAGGACTATGGTTCGTCACAACCTAGCCCAGGAGAGGAACCTGATCCACTAGGGTCTCCTTTGTGTATTGAGAAGCCTATGGATAAACCTGAAGCTGCACCTCACATTCCTAAGGGAGTCCTTAAGCATTCGAGGCACAATCCTAATGCCCGAGCCACCCAGAACTATTCAGTTGTCGAGGATTTGGGCCACACTCCTTGTCCAATGTTTGCATTGGAAGTGCTTTAGATTTGTCCTTCACAAAGGAAGGATTTGATTTCCACCCTTGGTGTGAATGATGATGATTCTTCCTCTGTGATTAAATTTGAGACTGCAGGACTTCAGCCTCGCTTGCCTTACTATGTGTCTCTCTTGATTCACGTAGAATGTCTTAACATGACCATCAAGAGCACTGTGATTGACGAAGGTGCTGTCACTTCTGTGATTTCTTTATCATGTTGGAAGGGTTTAGGTTACCCTAAGCTGTCTAAATCAGCAACCATGTTAACTACGTTCGATGGGAGATTGTTTAGGCCACACGGGATCCTTCCTTCCCTTAAAGTCCGTTTGGGAGGGAAGACCGTTACGATAGAGGTCGAGGTGGTTGATATGCCCCTTGACTACAATCTCTTGCTGGGTAGGAATTGGATGTACAGTATGCAAGCCATAGCTTCTTCCCTATTTCCTGTTGTATGCTTTCTATTTAATGGGAAGATAGTCATGATTGATCAAATGAAATTCAAGAATTCGTCTATCACCGCATCTTCGGGAGCTTTGATCCCGATCGTTGAACACTCTCAGTTGAAAACTGGGAGTGTGGGTGTAGGCATGTATCCATCCCTCATGGGAAGCTTTAGTTGTCCTACACTGATCCTTATGATAGGGTCTAGTTCTGGTGAGGCTTCGACATCTATGAGATCAGTGTCTTTTCACACAAGTCATATGGAAGATCCTTGGGTTCTTCCTACACCGAGTACTCCGAGTGATCCCATCATGACGAATGTGCCGTTTCCTGCAACTATGATAGCTTATCAAGCTAATCTTGAGTATGTTGTAGAGCCCAGTCCTTCCTCTTCACAGACGTAGGAGGAGGACCCTTATGCGCTGCCGACATGGGCAGTGCAGTCTTCTCACACACACAACTACCTTGATACTATTTTCCCTTCTGATGAAGCGATTATTGAGGCCATGTCGGGAGTTGAGCCACCATGGGAGGAACTCCATCATAGATCTTAATTTCTTCCTGAGCTTGATTGCTTGGAGCATGAGGACTTTAGGGCGGTTCTTAGTGAGAGAGTTGGTAGTCCTATGGTTCCATTAATCTCTCCTGGTCCGATGGATGATTGAAACACGACAAACATATCTTCAACGATTCCTATCAATATCTCTCATGATCCTGGTAGGATAGAGAATGTCTATATTGGGGCAGAATGTTCCCATGTTGAGATTCTAGAATAGACCGAGCTATTTAAAGAATTCTGTGATATCTTTGCTTAGTCTTACGACGAAATTCCAGGAATCGACCCTCGGATTATCAAACACAAGATTAAGACTTATCCCAATGCTAAGCCTGTTCGACAACGCTTGTGTGCAGTGAATCCTAGGAAAGCACCCACCATTAAGGCAGAGATAGAGAAACTATTGAAAGCCAGTTTTATCTATCCTATTCCCTTGATAGAGTGGGTTTCAAACCTTGTTCCAGTGGATAAGAAGTAGGGAGCGATCCGCATATGTACTGATTTCTGTGATTTGAATCGTGCCTGTCCTAAGGACAATTTCCCCACACCATTTATTGATCTGATTTTGGATGAGTGTGTGGAAAGTGAGGTTTTTTCCTTTATGGATGGCTTTTCTGGATATAATTAGATACAAATTAAACCCAAGGACCAACATAAGATGACATTTATTTGTCCTTGGGGAACTTTTACATATCGAAAAATGCCTTTTGGCCTTAAGAACGCCGGAGCTACTTTTCAGTGGGAAATGACCTTGATCTTCCACGATCTCAAGTCAATTATCGAAGTATTTTTGGATGACCTTGCTACTCATTCTCGTATGAGAATGCGTCATTCCTATCACTTGAGATTGGTATTCGAAAGATGCCGCCATTACTTGGTTAGGCTAAATCCTCATAACTACATCTTTTGTGCGAATTCAGGTTGCTTATTAGGATTCATTATTTCTAAAGAGGGTATAAGAGTCGACCCTTTGAAGGTTGAGGCAATACTTCACTTGTCTCCCCCGAAAAATATTCATCATCTTCAATGTTTGCAAGGCATGGAAAAATTCTTACGAAGATTCGTTGTCAATTTTTTGAATTTGACTAGAGGATTCATGCATCTTTTGAATAAAGACACCACCTTTTGTTGGGATGAGCGAGCCCAAGAGTCCTTTGATGTGCTCAAGTGAGCCCTAGCATCGGCCCCGGTGATTAGTCGCCCAGACTATAGCCGTGATTTTCTGCTTTATGTGGCCACGTCCATGGAGATGATTGGGATGGTTTTGGTTCAAGAGGATGAGGATCTCTAAGAGAATGTCATATACTATCTGAGCCAGAACCTTATTGACGTGAAGATTCATTATTCTCATGTTGAGAAGCTTGCCTTAGCTACCGTACATGCGGTTCAACGGTTAAGACATTATATTCTCCTTCGCTAGGCCTTGGTTGTAGCCCATGTCAATCCATTTCAATTTGTCCTCACTTGAAGGATGATTGGGGGAAAATATAATAAATGGATTGTCATCCTGCAATAATTTGACCTCGAATTTGTTTCGGAAAAATTGAAAAAATCGTTAATTTTTGGAGAGCTTATATTGGATTTCCCAAGCGAGGCCAAGGAGTTGGTTTGTGAAGATACGTTATTCTATGAGCACATCTTCTTAATCTCAACTTTAGACCCATGGTATGGGGATATCATTATATATCTACAAATGTTGAAGTTCCCTACTCACCTCTCATGGGATGAACGACGATGATTACGTCACGTGTCTAAGAATTACCTCATAGTGGATAACACTTTATACCACCGTGGGGTAGATTCCATTTTACGATGTTGTTTAACCCATGAGGAGGCTGAGGTAGTGTTGAATGATTGCCATAGAGGGGCGTGTGGTGGTCATTTATCTGGGCTTTCTATAGCCCAAAAAATATTACGAGCGGGTTATTTTTGGCTATCGATATTTAAGGATTGTGTAGATGCGGTCAAGAGGTGCCACCTTTTCCAGGTGTTCACACATAATATGTGCTTGAAACTTTCCCCGTTACATCCCATCATCACCACCAGTCCCTTCACTAAGTGGGGGCTTGATTTTATGGATTGCAACCCAGCTTCAGCTGGGGGGCATCATCATATCATAGTGCCTATTGATTACTTCATGAAATGGGCTGAGGCTATGCCTATAGTTAAATCCGATGGTGAGAGAGCTGCACACTTCGTATTCAACCAGATTATTACTCGGTTTGGGATTTTGAAAGAGCTTGTCACTGACCATGGCTCACACTTTCAGAATCGTATGATGGAAGAGTTGGCATCAAATTTAGGTTACAAGCAAGAGCATTCCTCCTCTTACTACCCTCAAGCGAATGGAAAGGTGGAAGCAGTGAATAAATCACTCAAATCCATTATCCAACGAACCATCACACGAAGCAAGAATAATTGGCACATTATGTTATATCCTGCTTTGTGGGCATATAGAACCGCTCTTAAGACTGCCACAGGTTTTTCTCCATATTAACTTGTACATGGAGTGGAGTTGGTATTTCCAATTGAATTCAAGATTCCTTCTTTGAAGCTAGCTGTAGAACTCTTACTAGAAACTTCACCATTGGAGGAGCATTTGGTCCACCTTGAGCAACTTGATGAGCAGTTTCGAGATGCCTTGGTGGCTCTAGAAGTAAATAAACACCGCGTAAAGGTCTAGTATGATAAGTTTTTCCATCCAAGGAGGTTAAGTGAGGGTGACCTGGTCCTTTTGTGGGATCAACCGAAAGAACCCTTGGGGGTAGGAAAGTTTAACCCCATGTGGCATGGTCCTTACGTCGTCAAACGTGTGTTAGAGAAGGGCGCTTATGAGTTAGTGGATTATGAGGGAACGACCTTGGAAGAGCCTAGAAATGGGCTCTATATCAAGAAGTACTATGCATGATTCTCTGCCAAGGTTGGTTATTGTATATTATTGTATAGTTTTGCATAGTTAGGTCTTTTTATTATCATGATCGGGTTTGTGATTAATTTTCGTTTCTTTTGGTAGATGTCAATGGAATCTTCCACCTACATAGGATTCACGGATGGTGTGATCCGTCACACTCAACACTCACCCTCTACTGCTTAAGTGATTTATACTCCTATGGGTCAGGTACTATCTTCAGGAGGCATATGTCTACGGCCATCTTCCAACAATGTTGCTGAATATAGTCCCATTATTGAGCTTTTATGGGATGCCATTTCACATGGTGTTCTTTCTCTTGAGGTACGTCTTGATTCGGAGTTAGTAGTGTCACAACTTAATGGTTTGTACCATGTTAGAGATCCAACGTTATTAAGAAGATTCTTACGTGTGAGATTATTCGAATGACAATTTGACAATATAACATACATACATATTACAAGAATTAATAATCAAGTTGCTGAATCATATGCTAACTACGTGTTAGATTGGAATTTGTTTCATACACAATAAATTCATCACAAACACAAATTTTTACACATGTAAATAAATAAACCGATCATCATAAGAGTTCTTATAGACATCTAAAATGTGATAATACATAGTGTCATGATACAAAAATGGGGCTCTTGAGCCACCCGAGTATAATATAAGATAATACAAAATATGTCACTCCCAGGTCTCTAATCCTATGGAGGAGGAGGGGGGTTGTGATCATTGAAGGTCACTACGGCTCTAGCTAGCCATTGGAATAATCACACCCATGCTCGTGGTACACCCACCACCTGGCGCTGGATAGCCTCAGGCAAGTCCTCGACTTGCGCCATGGGAACTCTGTGTGTCAGCCTAACAAAGTTGGTATGAATTCTCTGGAGCATCCGCTCCACATCCACACCTGTGATATCATCTCCTCTTCCCCTTTGTCTATGACGAGGGAAGACTTCAAGCCACCGTGGTCCCACATCTACGTGCAAATGGTAGATTTCACTATGTATTGTCACCCAAAAACATGTCTTTTGATTTCATATAATCAGAAAACACAAAAAAATTAAATGACTAAAAAATTTAAAAAGAGGGTAGAGATTCATTACCTATATCGCCATATGCCGATCCTGGTGGTAGTGGCATGTCCGGGTCCCCCCAAAAATCTATCCCTGCATAGGGGTAGTCATCGATGGAAACTATCTATCACTGCCACCACGGAAAGAAATCAGCTGGATAGGGGTTGGCCACCCAAATTCCCCCCAGTCTGCGCATCGCATCTGCCCAACGTCGTTGGGCTGGATCTCGAACCCCGTGAAGAGGAACGTCAACTTTGTGGCTCGAAGAAAAACATGCTCAATATGCTGCTGAACCTGAAGTTCCGCACTCTGCCTGCCTTACACTCACTGAGCTGATGTTTCATGTTTCTCAGTAGTGTAGTGCTCTGGTCATAGACCGTGGGTCTCATGCACTCCACTACATAGAACATCAGAGGCCACGAAGACTGGTGGAGTGATCCCAAGCCTACTATCTTGTCCAATGTCAATAGAATTTCCTTTAGGCCCAGCACTTGTATAGAGTTGGTTGGGACCTGACTTCCCATCTTCTCTATGTCTGGATAGCAGTACACTGCAATGTACTCATCGATAGTCAGGCCACCTCCAGGACCACCATGAGAACGAAGGTTCACTACTTCCCCTCATCGGGAAAGTCCAGTAATAAAGTATATTTCCTCCACCTCTATGGTGAGGGACATCCCATCTATTTGGAAGGACTCAGAGTCTGGATCCCAATAATCCACCAACATCTGCAATAGTCTTGGTTTGGCCCTCAAGCCGCCAAGACACCAAAACTTGTAGAGTCCACATGCACGTAGCGCTTGTTGAGCCATTAGATCGTCCCTTACTGCCCCATCTACATCACCATGTTCACGCTCTCTCCATTCTAGGACCATCCTGCACAAAACATTGCCAGTTTTCCCATTAGATTACTCAAAAAACCTTATGCGTGACTGCATACGCGACTGTTTTCCAAATAGCCGCGTATGTACGCAGGTTTGGGGGAAAACCCTCAATTTTCATGTGGGCCGTAGCGCCCTTTTTGGATTGGCCTAGAAACCTTAAATGACCATGGAATTTGATAAAAATTGCATTGAAATGGAAGAGAAGAGCATGGGTAAGTACCTGGAAGAAACAGTAGTGGATTTCGCCGGTTGGATCTCTTGGAATCCGCTGTTGAAAAACTTAGCTCAATTGGGTAAAAATTTCAAATGTTTTATAATGTTTTGAAATATTTACTATTTATAGAAAATTTCAAAATTTCAAAATTTTTTACCCCCTTTCCTATAGTTTGGACTATTTCTAATCATTTTGGATCGTTTTTGACCTAATTTATGATGTAGGAGTCCTTTTTGAGTGCCGTTTTAGCCATTGGATTGACCCGTTCGTGCCGATCTCAGGTATCATGTCTAAACTGGCATATAGGTCAGGTTTCATCACCATTTGCATTTTGCATAACCTTATGACTATTTCATCATAGCCTTAGGTACGAACCCACTCTATTATGTCACAAAACCTTCTTGCTATTTTAGAAGTCGCATGATATGAGTGGTAGAGCTTGACCTTACATGGGTACCCTAGTTAGTGCCTTATTTGCATTTGGTGCCCATGATGACATTTTGTCTTTTAGGGTGTGGGAGTCCATTGTATAGTATTTCCATGACATTTCGCAAGAGCCTCATACTCCTCTTGACCTTTTGCTGGCCTATTTCCCTTAGGACTCCTGCGTATCAAGTTGTAATTGCATTATCATGAGATTTTTCTACCTTATTGAGCTTTATGCCAGCTTCCCTGACATTGTGTTTCAGCCATATAGCCCGAGCTTGTCTCATGTCTAGCCACGTAGAGCCATCTTATATATCCTTTGCAGCTTGATTTCCTTTTTTATCGGGAGGGGATTTTCCCCTGAGTGTCGATATCCTACACATGTATCCTTGCATTGAGCATAGGTATGTTCCACTGCTTGGAACTAGTTTATTTTCCCCTATGACACTTGTCCCCTCCTAGTCTGTAACTATAAAGCTGTTTTATTCTTTTTCAAGCTTTTTAAATATTTGAAAAAGTCCAAAAAAAAAATCAAAAAAACCAAAAAGCCGGACAAGGAAAGATGTTATCTTTGGCAGCTGTCGAGTCGTGTCGCCTTCGAACAGAGGACTGTATATCACATCCATTGGTTGGGTTTATAGTTTGAATTTAGGAGCTATACTTGTTTTTCTAAGTTTATTTCCACCGATTGGTTAAGCTTCTAGTCCCTATGGAGCTTCTGTCGATGCCTTCTGTGTCGTAGAGATGTCCCAGTTTGTATATCAAGTCTATGCTGACTTTATTTAGTCACCATTCGTCGTTATGCTCTTGTTCGAAGGAATTTGAAACCTGAGTCGACCATTCCTCAGTTATCTTGACTTTGCATGTCGGCCATTCCCAGTACAGTTACTGGTTCCTGCACCTTATGATTGAGTCCTTCCACATCATACAGGTTTGCTGAGTACTTCATGTTGGATGATGGGGGATGCCTTAATGCCCTCCTTCCATCGGATTTCATCCCATCGAATTCAGATCATTTCTTTCAAGATTGGAATCTAGAGTCATTTTGAGTGCCTTGAGACTTGCAGTCATCAGTGGCAGGTTCTCTCGCCATTGACAGTATTTGGGAATACATCAATGTCCCTTGATTGATGGATCCTCTCAAGTGTTCGACCTCAACACATTTATTCACACTTGTTAGTTTGCACTCTAGTACCTTGACTCCCATTTTCATTATCAATGGGTGATCTTGCGTCTGTTAACGGTATACATTAATGACCGGTAATCAGACGATGGACTACTATGTTAGACCTCGACACCTCTATTCACATAGTAGGACATGTACTTGTAGAGGTTTGTGTAGAAGACCTTCCAAATTGGTGGCATCCATTATATGCTACCCACTTGATCGTGCCAGTGTTCATGATATTTCAGGTCTCGTGACTTGATTCCAGTATATGTCAGACATTTCCAGCTATTATGGAGATCTTGATCCATTGTATATCTTCAACCATTATGGAGATCTTGATCCTTGGTATATCTTCATCATGGAGATTCTGATCTATGTATATTGTATGTGGCAATGACCACTTGTGTGATATCTTGTATCATGCATATTCATGGCCATTGTACTCTTATGTATCCGGGACTGCTATATGTATTTGCAGTTATGTGCAAAGTTGTATCATTGGACTATGCTGACTGGGTGGCTGGTCTTCCATTTGGGATTCTTCATCACTCCACTTCTGGGATGGACTCATAATGTATTTTGGCCATTGTATGACCCCTTTGAACTCACACATTAGGGGGCATCTGTTATAGCTGATTTTACCACTCCAGGTGAATCACACTTGTATGGCCTTTCCCCTATCCCGCTGCAGACTCCTTGGACCCCTTGGACCATTTTTTGTCCTTTGATGTTTCCTAGACCATCCCTAAAAACATGTGTAAATCCATATACGTGACTTTTAAACCCTTAATCATGTATATACATGGGTTTGACCACTAAAACCGCGTACATCAGAATGTGTACAAAATCCAAATCCTTTTGGAGTTTTCCTTGACATGGATTTGACTCACTTGACTCCTGGCCTTCCATATGCCTTGAGATCGCTCATATTCGACCTTTCATTACCCCTTTGAAAATATATATAAGGAACTCTTTGGTACATTGAAGGCATAAGAGAGAATTGAGAGCAAAGAAACTATAGTCCATTGTTGGCGGAACTTATGCTTGAGTCTGCATCCCTTTGTCCCTTGGAGCACTTTTGTGTTATTCCCAAGCTTTCCTTTTGCTTTTGAGCTTGCTATCGAGAGATGGAGGATTGAAGTGGTGGAGGCCCAAGTGAGGGATTCAGTTTCTCCGGTTCGTAGACGTGCTGACAGAGGATGTATCTATTGTAATCTATGATTTTATATTAATAGAAATATCTTTTCCTATCCAATAATCTGTGTTTGAATGAATATTGTATCCATGGGATGATTTCAAATGTTTATACATTGTTGATTATATATGCTAGAATAGATCTAACACCATTATATATAGTATGCTTGTATTGTTTACTTGTTGTTGAGGAAGTAATCTATCAATTCAAGTGGAAGTTGGAAAGCTCAACAAGGATCTACTTCAACCGTCCGGAATAAGGTACGAGGTTTGATCCTTTAGTGTTATATATTTAATTTCTATTGCATATTGGAAAGGATTGATTTCTGGATTCAAGCTGTATGTTGTGGTACCCCAAGCCATAGGAATTTCTCTCCGTAACACCTAAGAACCTAGAACGAGTGTTACCAAAGTTTGATCTCGAAAAGGGTATTTTTGAAGAAGACCATTTAAAAAGTTTTTATCTCTCTCTGAATCTTTTAAAAGTTGAACATGAAGATGTTGTATGCAGACTATTTCCATATACTTTTGAGCCTAAAGCGTCTTGATGGTACTTTATTCTACAAGCCAATTCAATAGCAAACTGAGATAGTTTTGAAAGGGTATTTATAAGTCAAATCGACAATAAAAAAAAAGTAGCTTCCCTTATGAAAGAGTTACTGTCTGTGGGGATGGAAAGCAAAGAAAAAATTCAATATTTCAATCATAGTTTCACTAGTTTATTAAATAGTTTTAGTGCTGCAACAAAACCAACTGAGGAGTCTTTTATAGAATATTATACTACAACACTATATCCACCCATAGCGATGTTTGTAAAAAGGGCAGTAAGGATTACATTGGTAGAAAATTATGAAGAATCTAAGAAGGTATAAGCTGACCTAGATAGTATCACAAGACATACTTCAGATCCAGAGGTGAAACTAACAACTAGTAAAAAACCTTTGTTGTTAGCTAGGCCTAAAGAAGAGCATTCAAATGAATTAGAAAATGTGGTCAAAATGGTGCATAAATTATCAAAAAAGATAGTAGATATGGAGAAGGAGAAGGTATGTAGTTCATCTATAAATCCATTCAATCCCTACTACAAAGAAAGGGAATAAATTGGATAGCCCCAACCACCTCTACTAAATTCTGTTGTTCTGAATTTTAATGAAGTAGGAATGGATCATTTATGTACTTTTCATAAGGAACGCCATTCTGGAAAAAGTTTTCCACAATGGATAAATTCGATGAATTTGATTATGAATCAATTATTAGATGCCTATCTTGCAGATGCAGAAGAAGAGGAAGACCAAACTAATGAATAGGAATAAACAATTGAAGAGACCACAATGGTGTTATGGGATTGGGCACCCACATTGGGATTAAACGAATATGAGAAGAATGAGGAATTCCAAGTATCACCATTTAATGTTACAACTAGGAGTAAAGGAATGGTGGTGGATCAAAGCTAAGTGCTACCTAACACAAATAAAATAATGGAAACCTTCAAGAAAATTATCAGCACTGCTCAAACAAAACATAAGGTTAATATAGAAAACATGAAATAAACTAGCTCAATAATTGATAAACCTGTGAGAACTGTGGTAAACAAAACAAAAAAAACTAAAGAGTATATCATGGGATATGATATTTTGGAAGATATCAAGAAAACCAAAAGAAATATCTCTTTATTTGAATTATGCAATCTTCCTCAGCAAATAAATAAACTACTAGAAGCTTTTGACCCATAACCAAGTAGTACTTCAGAAGCCATCGAATCAGATACTGAGATTAATGAAGAAAGAATTGGTATTAAATTGAAATCTCATACTTTGCCTTTCTTGTTAACATTTGAAATTTTTAATCATAATGTTCATAATTATTTTGTAGATTCTAGAGCCTCGTCCAATGTTACGCCTCTTTCTATTTGGAAGAAGATTAATGGCCAACCAACACCATCCCCCTCTTAGATATTTTAGTT
Source organism: Pseudotsuga menziesii (assembly GCA_001517045.1). Lineage (NCBI taxonomy): Eukaryota > Viridiplantae > Streptophyta > Pinopsida > Pinales > Pinaceae > Pseudotsuga > Pseudotsuga menziesii. The sequence continues at coordinate 182,288 of LPNX010167085.1, read as the reverse complement.
GGATAGGTTTGTTGTTAAGGTTATAGGGTAGATGAAAGATGTTTTAATAAGACTATCTACAAATCCTAGAGTGTGTCAATTCATAAACATCATGGTGGTAGATATACCCGAGGCTTATGGATTAATATTGAGCAAGGATTGGTCAACGGAACTTAATGGTTATTTTGCAACTGATTGGTCTCACATGTGGATGCCATACCAAAACAATCAAAATCAGATTAAGATACCGGGGGAACCACATATGAAACAAAATGTGACTCAGTTGGAAGAAAATAACGAACTGATGAATTTCTCATCTTCAGTTTTAGGAAACTAGTCTTTAGAGTTGGAACCAGGAAATTACCAAGCTAAGGAAGTCAGTCACAAATCATATACACAGCTTGATATCCTTTTATTTTCATGGGCTGATGATATTTATTGTAACATAGTAAATTTAGTTACTAATGTAGGGAATGATATTAACCAAGTAGTTTCAGAAGATAGATTTTGGATTTTATATTTTGATGGTTCTAAAACACAAGAGGGATCAGGAGCATGTTGTGTCCTTGTTGATACTGAAAGAAATAAACATTACCTCTCTTGTATGCTAGATTTAGAATATACAAATAACACTACAGAATCTCTATTTCAAGTCTGAAGAAATCCATTGAGTTAAATGTAAAAAATTTGAAATTTTTTGGTGACTCTGAACAAAATCCGTTTCAGCAACAAATTAGAGAAACACACCCTAAGCTAGAGCCTTTGATCCTAAAGGATATGAAGAAGCTTGGCCTTTAAAAATTCAATGTTTACAAGGGAAGGGAGAGTCTCTTCCTGTAAATGGCCTTTTTCTCAAAAATTACTTCGCTTAGGTTGTAGGAACACTTTGTACGTAAATAAAACTTTTCTTTTCTTGGTTCTTTAGATAGTTTTTCTTTTCTGATTTACTTTGATTCTCATTTTTCTTGTCATTTTCTTATAATAAACAAACTATATATTGGACGCTTGGAAATAAAGGAATCTGAATACTATCAAAGTCTTTGAAAGTCAGGAATTGTTTATGGGAAAACACATGTCATAAAATTGGATCAAATATGAGATTTTTTAATTATTGACATATTGTAGAAAGGGAAGCTAATTTGAAGTCCACATCGCAGTCATTATAAACCCTGTAAAATAACTAAAACTCCTGAGGTATAGAGTACTACCTTGGGGATCCATCCATTCTCACACTAATGTCTATCTTAGGAAGTCCACCATGATAGAACCATGGAAAGGAGGAAGGTCAGAGAGATGTATGGAATTCAAAATAATCTCATGCTACAAATAAAAATCCAAAAGAATTATATTAAATAGTTGAAATTCTGAGACATACAGTCTCCATCAAAGAAATGATGTTGAAGGAATAAACCATCAGCTCAAAAATATTTCTTAAACAACAAATTCTAGGAAGGTTCTTCTCCGTCCGTGAGCTTGAAACAAGTTTATCACTCACACAAAAGGACATTATGGATGGAAGAACCCATACCAATTTCTCATAGTGGAAAAAAGGAATACTTAGAAGACAAATGTCATTTAAAAGGAAAAGCATAAAAATAATGCTAATAGCATGGGAATGAGGAAGAAATGAATACATATGTCTAACCTTGTTACAATATTGTGGAGACATATCTAGTGAAAACCAAAAGATAGAGGAAAAATGAATTTCATATTTTGTCCCTAGGAGAGTTATCAAGAATCCTAGTTCTAGTTACCCTACTCCCAAAAGGTGACAACCAAAGTGATGCACAAAAGCTACATCCCTTGCTAATTTTAGTATTTTAAATAATCTCAGGAAATACATTGAAGAAATTGTTGTATATTCACATCTGGTACTGTGTAGCAGGCTTGTTTTCCAAAGAGAGTTTTTTCAGAGATCTATGTTCACTGAATCACTAGCTAGTCACTGATTGTTGCTTCTACAATTGGTTCCCCAAAAAATTTATATTTTAGGGCCCCACCTTATATTTTTGATTGGAAGCTTACTTAGACCAGTTTTCTAGCTCAAGGGATTCCATCCTACACTTAGGTTTTTTCTGAAAATTTGAACAAAGAAGTTTTGGCTAAGTTAAAAATCATGTTTTTTCCATTGACATATCAAAGTAACTTGTATAGTTTCTATGACATGTCAGAGGAGCTCAGCCAGTCTCTCCAAAACAATCGGCCTGGGAAAAACAATTTTTGGCAAAATGTCGTTTGGGCATAACTCAACGAAATGCACCGAAATTGTTAGGCGCAACTCATGAGTCACCTCTAAAATTATCGGGGAGATCAATGAATGCTACCAATGATTAATTGTTCCCAAATTTTTGGGGAGATTCAATATTCTCTGATACGATCGTGGTTGATAAAATAAGCAGTGAAAAAATCAATCAGAGGATTTCAGAGAGTTCTCGCTGACACGGTCGGAGAAGACTCAATTGTTTCTTCCGACAAGGTCACAAAAACTCACAAATGACCATAGATAGTATCAAAGGAATTTTAAGAATACCATCGACATAGGAATTACTTTTTCCTCCATAGTGACCAAAATGTTTTCACGCCAAACAACGTTTCACCAACAACCGCATTAAATTTGTGATTAAAAACACCCTTTGCCTCGACTTTTTGAAGTTAATAAATAAAGGTTTGAAAATAAAGCTTGTTAATTACATTAGACCTGCGTAATAAAGATCAACAAACATTAACAAACTTGAGATTGGATATGCATAATAGAACAAATACTAATATGCTCACCTATAGCATCGTTTTGATAAATTACTGTTGTTTTAAAACAAGGAAGAAGAATGGATACATATAACATATTTTGTTTTCATCATAGGATACTTCAGTACAATAATGCATGTTTATTTCTTTGGATTTTTGAAATAGTTGAGGTATTACTAAGACTCTTCTCGCTATCCTCATGTCACAGGTTTTATTCTCACCAAGAAATATTACCTTCTGAAGCGCAAATATTGAAATTTGACAAAGTAGTCGCATGGCCTGAGATTGGAAGGATATGGATAATTTCGCCGACACTGTTGGAATAAACTCATAAATCACCATCGATACCGTCGGAAGCGACTCAGGAAACTGCGCCAAAATTATTGAAGATTTTTTGTTAGAGAAGACTTACTATTGTCTGTTGAAACTTTTGCAGATTGAAATAGAAGAGCGGTTCTTAAATCCCACTGAAACTGTTGCATACCCGAAAATCTAAAGGAACTGGTGAGATTTCACCAAAACTATAAGTGTAGTTTTCACCAAATCAAAGACACGTGTGGAGACACAATTTCCAATACTTGAAGTGACCTTGCAAGTACTGAATCCAATGAAATACAAAGCCATTGCCCAGGAGGCTCGTGCATGGGAAACATTTGTCTCTAGCATGGAAGGGCCCACCTAAATTTTCTCTCTTATAGAACCATTTGTATTTTCCCCATGTAAAGCACTAAAAGACAAATTTTGGGAATTTCTAGTGTTAGGTTACGTCAAATGTCACAAAATGACAAATTCAGATTGTAATAAATAGGTGTAGAAAGTACAATATAAGGACTTTTCGCTAGCACAAAGAAGCATTGGACTATTTGTAAGAGAATTAATTTTTTGCTGATAAATAAGGACTTGTTTTGGCTTGGAAAGGTTGCACAGTAATTTTCTCGGAATGTTTGGAAGTCGCAATGTGGAATTACTTCTTCGTGTTTCCATGCATCTGTGAGATCGTTCTAACTATTGTGAATTACTTCTTTGGTGATGAATGATTTTGTTTTCCATATAAATGTCTATGTATGAAATGCTTAATGAATGTTTTATTATGTCAGAGCTACCTTTGATATTATTTCTGCAGTAAATGTGCATATGAAATTGAAATATCTACCCGTGATATTAATATGAATAATTACATTACATTGCTCTAATTTCAAATCTACTACTCATGGGGATATAGTAAATTAGAGTATATTAGCTTAGTATTAGATTTAAAAAAGTAATTGAGAAATCAGGAATGGTAAGACATGAGGTAAGAACCGACACATCAGTTATAAGGTTTATGTTTATAATTGCATGCATTTAGTTTAGGCACTTGCATCTCATCTTTAAAAAGAAAATTACATAAACGGTGGACTAGGCCATAACCTGTAAAGATTTAAAACAACTTAATCAATGGTAGTTGGACCGTTAACTAGATGGATTCCCAACACCAAACAATGGACGATGTAATTGGGATTGTTTATCAGAGAGAATCCCTACTGTCGATACCTGGTATTTTCCAAGCATCAATAAAACCAAAACCACCCATCCATGTGTCGACACTCTGACTCTTCAGGGTCGCAAAAGTAGTTTTAAGTTACTACTTATCCATAACCATGAAACCATGGTTCTGCCATCTTAAGCGGATGGTCCAACTTCACCGAATATCCAATGAACATTATTGTTGTCACCCTGTTGCCTAATGGTACCCACCAATAAATTCTCTCAGAAACTGTATCCATTAGCCAATCTAAAATTGACACATGTCTCATTCATTAAAGCATGCTAATTCAAATATTTCTCCTATAACAGTCTTGCATTTGAACGTTGTTTTATCTTTCTGCTGAAATATTTCATCCATCTTATCTCTCTCATTGTTATCAATATAGTGATTTCAAAAATGTATGCCTTGTTGTTTGATGATCCTCCCCAAAGAATATTTCCTAAGTGGAAAGTTATGTTGTAGTTTAATCCTCAAGCACTTGTAGGTGGTTGGTTCTACTATTAAGATCATACATAACTCTGTATTTATGGAGCAGACTTACTACCTTACCATCTCCCTCTTTTCTTGACCCCTATATTGTTTTCACTTGAATACATTATGAAAAGGTTTAATTATGATGAGATACATTTTGTTAATCACAATAGTATATGTACCTTCAGAGTACTATAGGAGGTTGGTCCTTTCAATGTCAAGGCTAGAGAAGCTAATCCCATTGTGGAAGAAATGTTGTCTAGTCTAAATATCCAACCAAGTTTTGCATCAAAATATGATCCCAAGAGAATCATATATGAAAAGAGAAAATATTTAAGTTTGGAAATGTACCCACATGATCCCCATATGGATCTTGACAAAATATCCAACCAGTACAGTTGGGAGTAGGTTAAGAAATTTCTATATACATATAGTCAAATAGTTTCTTAGGTTATCCCAAAACCACACAAGACAAAATGTTTGGTAAAAAGACCAATAACTGAGATGAATATTGAATTAGAAGTGGGAGACTCAGAGAATTTGTGGACCTAGTATAAAAATTCTAGGTCAGAGTAGCAATTTGACATAATTGTTCATCAGAAGCCTACTCCTACTACATTAGAACCTGTCATTCTTGAGATTTCTCCAGTTGCATCTTGGCCCCAAGAATAGTGCTCATCATCACAATAGCGAACCTTAGCAACAACACATACATCTACAATCAAAGTTGGGTTATTTGGTGTAGATGCTCAGATCAAGGAGGAAAATATTGATCTAAAAAATATTCCCTTTCCCAATAAATACATTGCAATAGGACACTAGGAAAGAATGCCTTTGGCACTTAATATTTGATAAGGAACACTTAAAAAGTCTATCTTGGATCCTATCGCATCTAGAGGAAAGAGGATAACCTCAGATTTTAAGACTACTCAAGTTACCTTCTATTTGGACGCCTTCCACTCAAAGGATATTAAGGAATTGTATAAGAGAATAGGAGAATGTGTTTACTGAGATGTAATGAAATAAACAATGAGTATTAATAAATTGCAAACTTCAATACATTATTGTAACATCCTTAATGCTACTCCAAATTTTTCTACCACAGAAATACAAATAAAAGGTACAATGTGCGAATCATTGGTGAGAAGCTCAAGGTATGACGGTAAAGAACTATAAGTATTACTGTGAATTTCCTAAGTTGTAATTTTATTTGTATATTTATGAGACTGAAGGACTTGACTAGACTTTCTTATTAACATGAATCTATTTACTATTGTTGGTCCATAAGAAGTAGTGAGTAACCCTTCTTATCATTTATACTCAATAAATAATTATTGATGAGAAGAATAATCAACGTTTACTAATGAAGAAATTTAACTATATGTTTTGGACAAGGAAGAAACCAATATATAAATATGTAATATGGATTGTCATTATTTTAATTGGTTAAACCAATATACATGCGCGCACACACACCTATAATATGGATTGTTGTTATTTTATTTGGTTAAATATAAGTGGTAAATACCTTTAAAAGAACTATTCATGATAGTCATTAGGGTTGTTTTCTTTTCAGTTAGATGGAAGACAACCACTAGGAAGAAAGGGAGATGCCTTCATCTGGTGAAGAGGATATTTCAAGGCAAGTGGGTGTTGGCAGGAGGTTTTGGGATAAGTTTGTTGTGCAGCATCGCAGATGCTGCACAAGGTCAAAGATGTCATGTAAGATGGAAAACAACATGCAAGTCAGAATTATAATATTTTATGTATTTTGGTCATCTTTTGTATTTTTGGACCACATTTTGTGGATATTGGTCATTATTTTGTAGATTCAGTTGAGAAGTAGTTAGGAATTTGTTTAAGTGGACCATGAATGTAAAGGCACAAGAATATAAGTAGATGTAGGATTGCAAGTGTTAAGTCTTCCTTTTAGTGGGATTTATGCGAAGACTTCTAAGCTTTGGTGAATTTCAGAGAGCTTCTTCTCGGTTTTGAGAATGACAGCTTTGTTTTGATCTGTGTATGCAACTGAAGAATTGTTTTGGAGAATCTGTGTTCTTTTGCGAAGGCTAATATGACATGATGGAGATTGAGTAGAATCATTGTGTATTTTCCTATGTTCCTATTTTCTTGTTTTCTGCGACCCAAATGTGAATGCAATGTGTATCTGCGATATGGATCTGTGAATGATGTGATGTTTATCAACTTTAAAAGTTGAGATATTGTTAGATCTGATTGCACATCGATGTTCTGTTATGATTCAGTTATGATAATGCGATCTGTTAAAAGATGATATGATTCTGTTAAATGCATAAGCTGAATGTCTATATCTATGAAAGAATGTTGTGATAAGTTAATAAGTATATGCACATGGTCATCCTTCATTCTATGGAAACTTGGTTTCATCATCTCTCCCTTGAACATCTCGGGTGAGACTTCATCTGCTCTGCGGGTGTTGTTTGATGTGGTAAAACCTATCTGGCTCGGTGCTCAGGGAGATAGTGATGGTTTGGATGTTGACAGAGAGGTGAACCTTTCTTGACTGGTTTTGTGTCAACAAATGGTTCTTTTTTCTAGACCTTAGCACGAAGAGGAGGGATAAAATGTTTTGGCATCCAATGAGACTAGAGATCCAAGATTGGTTTAACCAAAAGATACAAGAGTTTGATGAGAAAGAGAATTCGAACCCTGGAATGACAACAGACAAGTGGTTGGAACAGTATATGCACTGCGGTCCACACGAGTATTTTTTCTGTGAATTTATGATCATCTTGTGCGAGTGGTTAACGTGATTGACTTATAATAATACAAATTTCCAAAGAGGCGAGCCAATGTCCTGGACCACAAATTGATCCAGGAGTTGTAGGAGGTAGACAAAAAATCATCAAGGGCTATCGAAGTCTGGCTTGACAGTATCTTGGAGGGATATATCACTGAGTTCAGGGTTGATACTGTTGTCGCCTTTTCACACACCTGGGTCACGTGGCAGAAATCTTCAAGCCACTCGGTGTGTCCTTGGGGGCAAGTCTTGAGTCAAGGCTGTCACCTTGTTCTTGATTCCTCCATTTAGGATCAACTCCTAACGAAGCCAAGGGGGGTAGATCCTATTAAGTTAGTAAGGATGATTTCTTAGTGTGGTGATGTTAAACTGAATCAGTTATTTAGGAGTTTAAATATTTTAACTATAAACAATTAAAGATGGCAAGATATGAAGATAAACACAAGAAAGCACAAAGCTGATACACAATATATATATATATATATAAAGCAAAAATGACCAGTGCCTTAGAATGGAGTCAAATCAAAATGATCAATGTGCTTGCATGTGCTTGGAGTGAGTGTTTTGCGATTTCATATTGGTATGTTTTAAGTTAAAATTGAAGTATGGATTGATTAAATTAGGCTAAAAGGGGTACTTCCAGATATACCCGAGAGTACTTGGAGTATGTCCAAAACAAAACCTATACGGCTACCTGCAAGGAATATGTGGGCTGAAATGGAGTCTCTGGGTCTATGTTCGTAATGCACCCATTAGGGTGTGACAGAGATCGTCACCCCGAGGTCACTTTTCAGTAGGTTCCCGCTTCCTTTGGGTATTTTGCCACCGTAAAGGTTTGATCGAGGTGTTGGATTTTCACCTGATGGTTTGTTAATTGGGAAGGGTGAGTAGTAATTATGCTAGTCACCCAAGTGCTTTTGATACAGCTTGACTGATCAGATGAACTGCAGCCAAGTGCAGAGCATACACACTGGAGTCTTGCAAATTTTAATAAGTTTTTAAGAGATGTGTTCTTGTTTAAAAGAAAAGCCTCCAAGAACCTCTTTCGATCCAAGTGGATCTCAATTGGGGAATCGAGGAGGGGTTAATTTTAAAGCTTCCGATAAAAAAATGATAGAGAAGATAAAACAACTATACAAATCTGGTTTTCTGATTAATCCTACCACGAATCTCTTTCCCCTTTCGGGTCACTTGGGAAATTGTGGGGTAAGTATTATGATTACTTTTGAAAGTAATATATGGAATATGGAGTTAAAAACAAGATCAAATATACTACCCTGCAAATCAGATCAATACTAGTAAAAGGAAATAATCCGAGAACGACGAAAATGGCACCGACGCGAATCCCCCCAGGGGGGATGGGGAATGGGCTCGAAAGAGCCTATTCAAAGGATGATTTTATTATAGAGGTTACAATATCAAAGAACTGATTAAATAGATCTTTCTTGGTCCTTATACAGGATGAAACCAAGATATTACAGTTTATACAAAAAATTTACAAATTATGTGACAAAAGAGAGACCCCTGGGGGGATTTGAGCGCTCCAAAAGCCACTTTGGACAGAAGCTTCCTTTCTTATCTGTCAGACCTACTAAATTACAGTGAGAAAGTTAGAATAAAAAATTCCCAAAATCACTTTAAGAGTACCTTTGGGTCAGCCTACTTTATCTCAAAAAATAATGAAATTAAACTAGCTAAAACGGTGAACAGGGAACCAAGGAAAGCAAGATTTCCTTGGGATCTTGGCTTGCTGTTTGTGCAGCCAATTAAAAGCACTGATATTTCAGAATATTGAAATTATCTAACAGAAAATGAAACTACCTTAATAGCAAGCTATGAATTTTCACTAAATTACTTGCGAAACTAAGGTACTTTTAGCTAGATCTCTTGAATTTGAACTTTATGAGCAAAACAGAACTAAGATCTAGAATAAAGTATGGATCTTACTAATCAGATCTATGTGTGTTTTTCCTGATGAGATAGATCAGATTAATAAGAAGCCTTTAAAGTAACCAGTTTGAGGAAAGTTTAATAGTTTTTAAAGGAGGAAGAGAGAGAAAGAGTGTTTGAAGCCTGGGAATGTTGGGCTTTGGATTCTGCTTTGGTGTAACACTGAGGGACTATGTCATTCATAATATAATGAATATGAGGAATATTCAAACCAGCTCAACCTCTTCTACCAGTGAGATCACCTGCAACTTAAAAATCCTTGCACAAACAGATGGTTAAAACATAGGTGCTGCCGAAAGAGATGATTGGAAAGCATGCAATTAAACTTAAAATACATACAAATCCAATAGATCTGGAACAAGCAGCAGTAAGAGCATAAATCAAACTAGATTAAAATCTTACCCTAACAGGAGGGAGCTCTCTCCTTCAAGGCCAACAATTAACCAGCAAAGCAATGATAAACAAAAGCAGATTATACCTCATAAGCATTTGACAATAAACATCCACACATGAAGAGCATTACACCATAGATCTTGCCTCCAAAGCTTCTTTATTCCAGAATGAAAAAACAATACAGTACAAGAGCAACAACACCTCAATCCCAGTTCTAACTAGCTTGGAAGAGGAGGCTGTGCCTAGATATATACAATTTGCAGGCCATCTAGCCCAGGGGGGGCGCAATTACTCATGGAATCAAGTGAAATCAACTGATGGAGAGTCCATCAATGCCTGATCTATGTCTACCTGAGCCAGATCTGAGTCTCATTGAGTGCAACTGTCAATCGGGGGGTTGATCTGACTGACACCTCAACCTGTTGACTGAAGAATCCACCAAAAATCATCCAGTTGAGCCAAAAACGTGTTGAGGAGAGAGGGAGGGCGAAATTCCTCATAAAGGATGCTCAAGATCAACTCTGGATCTGATTTGATCACCTCCTTCAGTCAAGGATTTGTCAGATCTAGTCAATCTGCTTCAGATATGACTGATTTCAATCAAATCGGCTGAGAATCCATTGATTTATGATTTTGGATTTGCTCCATTATTCATCAATTTATTAATTAAAATAATCAATAATTGATTTTTGGGGCTTTTTGACCTGAGTGATGGAAAATCACTCAAAAATAGGAAACAATGGCTCCATGGGTTTACATGGTGCTCTTAGCTTGAAAATGAGCACTTACATGACTGAAACTGATTATTTGGCCCACTTTTATTACAAAATCAATTTTTCCAATTAAACTATTAAAAAATAGCCTAAGTTTTGGAAAAATTAAATTTTAATAAAAAACACTGAAAAAGCTAAAAAAATTGAAAAATTGAAAAACACCTAGGGTGACTTAAACATGTTCATATGACTCAAAAATATGTCTAGCATGTTTATATATTGACACATAGACTCTAATAACGTCAATAGGCCTAAATGCCAAGCCGACCACCCCAACTTTGGAGGTATGGAGTGAAAAACTCAGAAATGATCAGTCGTTTGTTCAACAACCAATAATAACCAAGGGAAAAAACACCCTGGGCTGATCGGATTGACAAATAAAGTCTAAGAGACCAAGTCTTTTACAGACACTATCATGCTAGAACATTTATTACAATTCCCTCATGGGGTATGAACATGTGATATAGTACAAGAAGCACTTCCCAGAAGTACTTCCAAAGGTCTTTTTGAAGTCCGAACAAGTTAGCCCTGTCCTGTTCATCGGGCTCACTTGATAAAAACCACTAAGTACAACTTAGGTGGTAACATTCTAGCTCCAACTATGGGATGTGTGCTCGATCTGGTCTTTAAGGAAAGGAGAGGATACGAGAACACCAGAATCTCTAGTTTATATACCTTGCAAAAACATCTCAGCTTGACAAGAAAAACCTCAGTAGCACAAGTTTTACGAAAAACCAAATGAACCATTAAGCTGATTTATTTAAACAAAATAGATGTAACTAACTAAAAGAAGCAAAGTTTTATTATAGCTAAAAATAGAAATGTAGAAAGTAAATGCTCTCTTTCAAAGAGCTTATTTTCCTACTCTAAGCATGATATAAAAAGGGTTAAGTGTAATCAGAAATCCAATGTAACCACCTAAGCATTTTATTGACATAATTTTTTTTTTCCTTGTCTTTGGTTACCAGCCAAAGTAAGGATACTTTATTCAGAAAATGCAAACCTACGTGATGATCCAGAAGGGGTGGGATGGATGGGAAATCATAGGCATGAATAATGTAGTCAAACTTCCTCCCAAACTGGTAAGTGCTTGTGCAGGCTGCTTCTATCCAA
>LPNX010167085.1:138698-167880 GCA_001517045.1 Pseudotsuga menziesii | reverse complement strand
TCGAGTCAAGGCTATCACCTTGTTCTTGACTCCTCCGTTTAGGCTCAACTCCTAACGAAGCCAAGGGGGGTAGACCCTATTAAGTTACTAAGGATGATTTCTTTGNCTTGACTGATTGGACAAACCGCAGCCAAGTGCAGAGCATACACATTGGAGTCTTGTAAATTTTAATAAGTTTTTAAGAGATGTGTTCTTGTTTAAAAGAAAAGCCTCTAAGAACCTCTTTCGATCCAAGTGGATCTCAATCGGGGAATCAAGGAGGGGTTAATTTTAACTATGCTGATAAACAAATGATAGAAAAGATAAAACAACTATAAAAATCTGGTTTTCTGATTAATCCTACCACGAATCTCTTTCCCCTTTCGGGTCACTCGAGAAATTGTGGGGTAAGTATTATGATTAATTTTGAAAGTAAGATATGGAATATGGAATTAACAAAAAGATAAAATATACTACCCTGCAAATTAGATCAATACTAGTAAAAGGAAATAAGCCGAGAACGACGAAAATGGCACCGACGCGAATCCCCCTAGGGGGGATGGGTAATGGGCTCGAAAGAGCCTATTCAAAGGATGATTTTATTACAGAGGTTAAAATACCAAAGCACTGATAAAACAGAGCTTTCTTGGTCCTTATACAGGCTGAAACCAAGATATTACAGTTTATACAAAAAATTTACAAATTATGTGACAAAAGAGAGACCCCTGGGGGGATTTGAGCGCTCCAAAAGCCACTTTGGACAGAAGCTTCCTTTATTCTCTGTCAGACCTGATAAATGAAAGCGAGTGAGTTAAAATAAAAAATTACCAAAAGCACTTTAAGAGTACCTTTGGGTCAGCCTACTTTATCTAAAAAAATAATGAAATTAAACTAGCTAAAACGGTGAACAGGGAACCAAGGAAAGCAAGATTTCCTTGGGATCTTGTATTGCTGTTTGTGCAGCCAATTAAAATCACTGATATTGCAGAATATTGAAATTATCGAACAGCAAATGAAACTACCTTAACAGCAAGCTATGAATTTTCACTAAATTACTTGCGAAACTAAGGTACTTTTAGCTACATATCTTGAATTTGAACTTTATGAGAAAAACAGAACTAAGATCTAGAATAAAGGATGGATCTTACTGATCAGATCTATGTGTGTTTTTCCTGATGAGATAGATCAGATTAATAAGAAGCCTTTAAAGTAACCAGTTTGAGGAAAGTTTAATAGTTTTTAAAGGAGGAAGAGAGAGAAAGAGTGTTTGAAGCCTGGGAATGTTGGGCTTTGGATTCCGCTTTGGTGGAACACCGAGGGACTATGTCATTCATAAGATACTGAAGATGAGGAATATTCAAACCAGCTCAACCTCTTCTACCAGCGAGATCACCTGCAACTTAAAAATCCTTGCACAAACAGATGGTTAAAACATAGGTGCTGCCGAAAGAGATGATTGGAAAGCATGCAATTAAACTTAAAATACATACAAATCCAATAGATTTGGAACAAGCAGCAGTAAGAGGATAAATCAAACTAGAATAAACTCTCACCCTAACAGGAGGGAGCTCTCTCCTTCAAGGCCAACAATTAACCAGCAAAGCAATGATAAACAAAAGCAGATTATACCTCATAAGCATTTGACAATCAACATCCACACATGAAGAGCATTACACCATAGATCTTGCCTCCAAAGCATCTTTATTCCAGAATGAAAAAACAATACAGTACAAGAGCAACAACACCTCAATCCCAGTTCTAACTAGCTTGGAAGAGGAGGCTGTGCCTGGATATATACAATTTGCAGGCCATCTAGCCCAGGGGGGGTGCAATTACTCATGGAATCAAGTGAAATCAACTGATGGAGAGTCCATCAATGCCTGATCTGTGTCTAGCTGAGCCATATCTGAGTCTCACTGAGTGCAATTGTCAATTGGGGGGGCTGATCTGACTGACACCTCAACCTGTTGACTGAAGAATCCACCAAAAATCATCCAGTTGAGCCAAAAACATGTTGAGGAGAGAGGGAGGGCGAAATTCCTCATAAAGGATGCTCAAGCTCAACTCTGGATCTGATTTGATCACCTCCTTTAGTCAAGGATTTGTCAGATCCAGTCAATTTGCTTCAGATCTGACTGATTTCAATCAAATCGGCTAAGAATCCATTGATTTATGATTTTGGATTTTCTCCATTATTCATCAATTTATTAATTAAAATAATCAATAATTGATTTTTGGGGCTTTCTGACCTGAGTGATGGAAAATCACTCAAAAATAGGAAACATTGGCTCCATGGGTTTACATGGTGCTCTTAGCTTGAAAATGAGCACCTACATGACTGAAACTGATTATTTGGCCCACTTTTATTACAAAATCAATTTTTCCAATTAAACTATTAAAAAATAGCCTAAGTTTTGGAAAAATTAAATTTTAATAAAAAACACTGAAAAAACTAAAAAATTGAAAAATTGAAAAACACCTAGGGGGACTTAGACATGTTCATATGACTCAAAAATGATGTCTAGCATGTTTATACATTGACACATAGACTCTAATAACCTCAATAGGCCTAAATGCCAAGCCGACCACCCCAACTTTGGAGGTATGGAGTGAAAAACTCAGAAATTATCAGTCGTTTGTTCAACAACCAATAATAACCAAGGGAAAAAACACCCTGGGCTGATCGGATTGACAAATAAAGTCTAAGAGACCGAGTCTTTTACAGACACTATCATGCTAGAACATTTATTACAATTCCCTCATGGGGTATGAACATGTGATATAGTACAACAAGCACTTCCCAGAAGTACTTCCAAAGGTATTTTTGAAGTCCAAACAAGTTATCCCTGTTCGGTTCACCGGGATCACTTGATAAAAACCACTAAGTACAACTTAGGTGGTAACAGATACCACTAAATCCTATAGCGAAGCAAAAAGGAAGTTTTTCAACGGACCAAGAGGTAGGTTCTTGTTGTCTTTGCAATTGTCCATTAAGATTCTCATCTACAAAAAGGGCATGTTGAATATGCACCTCGAGTAGTAGAACTCTAATGTGTGGAGGTTGTGGATACCGCAAAGAAAGGGGGGAGTGAATGGAATGATATGGGGTAGATGGGTGCAGGTTACAATGAGACTATGAGGGAGGTTTAGGAAGAGAGTGGTAATAGAAAAGGAAGAGCAAGGTTTCAACAAGAGAAGAGGCATATGATAGGGAAAGGTCCTGCTGTGATCGAAACGCAATACCGTGAAGGAAGACCATACTAGAAAAAGTGATCCTACAATGGAGATAAGGATGACTAGGATACACCCTAGTTAGAGGCAAGATCACCCCCATGCACTACACAACACTCAGGGAGGAAGACAAGTTCGACATTGTCGTGTCTGACGTGTAAACAACACTCTAATAGTATCATAACATCAACCCTAGGAAAGAGGTCCAAGATGGTGGGTGATGATGTGAAGTTACCCTTGTTCCATGGAAACGAAAGTGAGGTTCCAAAGAACTATTGGTTCTTGTGTGAAGTTGTATGAAATTTTAAATAAACTGTGGATGATGATGTCAAGAAAGAGCAATTGGCGACGACTCTTCAGGGTTTCACACTGTTTATGAAACTTTTACAAGTCCTTACGGGTGCTCTAGTGAAAACTTTGGCTAAATTTAGAAAAGGATTGATTCAAGAATTTAGAAAACCAAAATATGAAGCGCAATACATCACAGAACAAAATAATATTAAGCAGTATCCAAACAAAAATATTTTGGATTTTGATCAAAGGCTTAAGACACTAATTCCAAGAGTTAGCTTTGAGATGAGTGACATTCAACATAAGGAATGGTTCATCATGGCATTACTATCTCATATCATATTATCGTTGATGCAGAAAACGATTGCGAGACAAAGTGAGGATCTGGAGATTGTGATGAAATTTGAAGCTTCACCTATTGTTGACTACAAGTCAGAAGAAGCAGTTGGTCATCAAGGCCATGGATTTCCAATTGATGTCTCGACATATCTATAAACTAGGACCATATGAGATATTACAGCGATTTGTCCTACCACATGAATAAGGGCAGATATTGGTAGATGCACATGCGGGAGTTTTCGGTGGACACTATGGAGGTCACGTTACTACTAGGAAAATGCTTCGTGGAGGAATTTGGTGGACGACTCTTCATAATGATGCTACAGATTATGCATGGGCGTGCGATGTCTGTCAAAGAACTGGAAAATTGTCAAGGAGGGTTGAGATGATGTTGGTTCCTTAGGTGACGTTGCAACCATTTGATAAATGGGCTATGGACTTTGTGTGACCAATCAACCCACTTGGGAAGGAAATTGATGCAAGGTACATAATCATAGTGACATATTATTTGAAAAGATGGGTGGACGCCACACATGTTGTAGATTGCACCATTGTGACAACAACTAGGTTCTTGTTTGACAACATTGTGACTCGATTTGGATGCCCAAGGATATTGATGAGCGACCAGGGGAGTAACTTCATCAATTGCACAACTAGTGCATTGAAAAAAGAGCTATAGATACATCATAAGAAGAGTACCCCGTATTATCCACAAGCAAATGGAACAGTGGAGGAATTCAACAAGGTGTTGGAGCATGCACTTACAAAGGTTTGTAATGCGAACCATGATGTTTGGGATTTGAATATTGTAGTAGTATTGTGAGCATATTGCACCACTTGCAAAAGATTAAAATTGGTGTATGGGAAAGAGGAAGTCATTCCTATGGAGTACATTGTTCCAAGTTTGCACATAGAAATAGCGACATGCATGGATGATGAAGCAGCGTTGGAAGAACACCTAGCACAGTTGGTACAACTTGAGGAAGACCGCTTTGTTGCAGGTTTTCACCAGCGCGTTGAGAAGGACCGACAAAAGGCTTGGCATGATCGACATATCAGGAAAAAAAATTTCAGCAAGGAGACTTGGTGTTTTTGTATGAAAGCAAGTTCATGAAGCATTGAGGTAAGTTAAATATGCATTGGCTAGGTCCATATCTCATTAATTCCATTACTTCAGGAGGTGCAGTACAACTGCAATAGTTGGATGGTGTGATGCTGCCAAAGCTAGTGAATGGTAGTAGGCTAAACCCCTATAGGATGGTCCTGAAGCTGCGAGATGTTTAAGTCACTGTGCGATGAAAAAAAAACTTTGTTTTTGCATGAGATTCTAGGTAGGGGGATAGTGCACCAAGAGGAAGGTGATGTGCAACTAGCGGAGTTAGTATCGTAGTTAGGAAGCCATGCTGCGATAGCCATGGGGCTGTGACATAATCAAATCAACAATAAATGTAGATAATTAAAGTAGTTAATTGGTGATGCTTGTTGAGGTGATTCATATTGATGGCGGATCCGACCATTGGATTGATAGGATCGATGACATATTTGGGCAATTAATGCATTGTTTGTTCATGATGAGGAAAAGCGTATCGCCATGATTTGGTCATGATGGATGTAATATCGATTTAGTTTTATAAGAAGGGGCCAAATGCGGTCAAAATTCACCATTGTGCAAAGTGAGAATTGTCGATAGAGTTGCAAAATAGAGTTCCATTGAGTTGAGTTGTGGCAATTGGGTGAGTTGCAGAGTGAAGTAAGGTCGAGTTCCCATTGAAAATTAGGGGGAACTAGTGTGGCATGCAGGATGAGCAAGTCAAGGTTAGAATTTCAAGTGAGAGAGAGTCACCAGTCATACCAGTAATCATTGAGGAGGAAGTTCTAAGTATGTCGGTGGGATCATCATCAGTGTCAAAGAAGAAGAGGGGGGCCAGCGACCTAGCTCCCTGGTGCTGAAGAAGAAGTAGACCAGATCGTCTATACAGACACAAGAGGAGGCACCTACATAGACAGGTCCATCAAGCTCAGGATTTATGGAATCAGTAGCTCACACAGGGGTTTCCACTGAGGCTATCCCTGGGTATGTTCCTCCTATACGGCCCGATCTGAAACCTAGAAAGATGACAAAGAACCAGAAATACTAAGTGAGGATGTCGATAATTTCGTAGGGTATGGAATGCACCATCGATATCATTCTTGCATTGATGAAAATGAAATATGATGATCACAACATGCTAGCATTGACATAGATCACGAAGGGTCCTTATGTACCTATGGTAGCGGTAGGAGGTGTCCCAATAGTATGCATTCCACAGGACTGGGTGCGTGAGTTAGATAGAGCAAGATTGTTTTAAATTGAGCACATAGATATGTGGACAAACACATAACTCACATGATAGATCACACAATTTAATTAGTTATTGAAGAATGAAACAGTGCAAAAATGGCTTGCAACTGTGAATGCTTTTCATTAATCAAAGAGTAATTAGATAGATAATTACAATGAAGTAAAATGGCTTTAATAGCCACAAGCAATTCAAATCCACATGAGGAAGTTCGAATTGATTAGAATATACTTGACTGTAGGTAACCAAGACCTTGTCTAAATCACTATCGGAGGACTCAATAGTTAACTGACCTTGTCTAAACCATAAGCGGAGTTCATCGGAGCTCTAAAACACAACTCAAGTGTTACATTCAGTGTTGACTAAGGTTAACTGATAGTGGTAGGTGAGAAATGCGTCCCACATGAGTGTAGTCAAGTAAACCTAGCACTAACTGAATGGAGAGGACTAGAACTGAATGTAACTGACTCCTAACTTAGCTTGACTAGTCATCAACTGAAGTGAACTGACCTTGGTTGGTTTTGGCACTCCCAGTGGCTTCCTAAATTATAGGGATTGGTCTAGGAGGCTCCTAAACTGATGCAATCAAGTGCAATTAGTGGCAGTGATCCTTAATTAGTGTTCCCCACACTTTAGTAACTGAAACATGTGCCCCAATTAGGTCAAGTGGACCCAATGGTGTTAATGACTATAAATAGACTGGATGGACTCCCGATTTAGACATGACTCCCGATTTAGACATATGACCAAATTTGGACAAGGGAGGATTAATAATCCTAACAGGGATTGATCAACATGCTGCATTTTGGGAGGTTGAATGAGGAAAATGCATGTGTGAAGCAGCTCCTGGCATACTTCCATGGTGGGATTTTATGGCTGAGTCAGCTGGTTGCAGTCATGGTAGCACTTATTTCAGACATCACGGGGCTGCCTAAGGATGGGTGTTACCCCTAGAAGTACTTTAGAGGAAGGGATAACAACAAGAGACCTGAAACAAATCTAAAGAAGAGATATGGTTTACAGTGGGACGGATGGGCATATCGTGTCGACGACATAAATGATTTGGTTGTCTACATTGGAGAACAGATCTTGGAAAGTAAAATAGTGAGGATGAATAGACCTAATCAGTGTAATTCTGGGGTTATTGTATGTGCATAATAGTGTGCACAAGGAGTACAGATGAATGGGTCACTATTTTCGATGAAATAGTTGACGACCGATGCATTGGAGGTCTAGGCAAGGTAGCGACCATTTGCATATAGTTGGTTGTTGATCTTGATTGTGCTCGTGGCTTAGATGGATCCAGAGGATTATCAAGGGATGGATGGAGATGCAATGAAGGTTTGCAAGGGAGCATGGTACCATAACCTCTGGTGGGTGAAGGAAGATGATAGACTTAAGGACTATGCAGTATAGTTCACGATCTATTGGGAAGTGCTGCAGATGGCATCTGTGAAAGTTTTGTGATTTTCCAAGGAGGTTGTGAGGAAGTTACAACGGGTTGCTCGGTTTGCGTTTGGCCCACATACCATTCATGTGCAAGCGTGATGTGACCCAAAGAAGAAGTGGTTGATGACACCATACAAGTTGTATGGTGGAGAGCTGGAGATAATTGTTGATGATTGGTTCATGGCATGGAGAGAATCGATCAGCCTAGAAGAAGTATAGATGGGCCCACCAGTGGATGCACCAGTTGATCTCGTACCTATTATGGACCAACAAAGTCACCATGATTTCAATGAGATTTGTCACAAACACCCACTGACTCAGAAGCAGAGCGAGCATTTGAAGCTTTAAGAACAAAGAAGCGACAGGAGCAGGGTGTGACAAGTAGCGCAACCCAAGGGATGGAGGCATAGTTGAACCGGCTTATTGCGGCTATAACAACTGCAATAGATTCGACAACTAAAGAAATGAAGAAGAAAGGGACAAAAGGTTTCAGCGAGGTAAAAATTTCTTTGACTTGTTAGTTGATGCATTCTTGAAGAAAACACTGAAGGTAGCGACTGTGCAGTACCTTGGCTCGATCAAAACTAGGACGCGAAACAAGAACATGCAAATTATATCGCATGTGATTGGGACCAATAATGAGGATATCAATGCTTCCCTGCAATAGTTAAAAAAAAATTCCATCGACATCAATGCGCTGTCCACATAGACATTGGTGCATATGCAGTGAGTCACCAATCAAAAATTGGCAGACATGGAACAAAGTATTAGCGGTCAGTTCTTGCAATCACAGGAGAAAGAGGAAGAAGTGTAGAGAGAGGTTGAAGGATTGAATAAGGAACAAGAGTGCCTAATTATAGAGAATTCCAAGGACATCGACGAGTTGAAAAAGGAACAGGATCGACTGGTGGTTGAGAAAGAAAATCTCTAGCACAACAAAAGGAATTTGGAAAAGGTAATTCTTGAAGTCTGTGAACGAGTGTCGGAAGCTGCTGCGGATGAGGATCCAGAAGCAAAATTGCAATGTATTGGGATAGTAATTATGCAACTATAGAACGACAATAATATTTTGAATGATTTGGTACATCCAGACACACCACCGAAACAAGTAGCAGAGAGGAAAAGCACATAGAGGATTTGGCGACGAAGCTACAGGAAATGGAACATGAGGAAAAAAAAGTAATTGACGTGACTACGCAATTTTTGGGTAGTGTAGTCCAGGACGATTAATTGGGGAATAAAACTGCACAGTTATAGGAGGCAGAGGGGATGATGGAAACACTGAAGACGTCACTAAGAGCAGTGCCACCAGTTGTTCATATCACCAAGTATGTGGAGCTGAAAGAGTTTTAGCAATGCATTGTTAAGGCCAGGGAATGACAACAGAGGCACAATATGCAGTTAGATGAGTTCCAAGATATTGGAGTGCAGCTTTATGTTAAGGAAGTTTCTACACTGTAGGAAGTTCATGAAGGGAAAAAGGAGGTTACTGATAGGATGGTTGAGCATCCATTATCACATGATTTGACAGGAATCCAAGAGATTGTTGAGAAGGTCAAACAACAAGTCAAGGATATCAATCAACGATATGAGTACTTCAAGCAGAAGATCAGTGAATACACCATGTCCAGCTGACGTGGCTTGAGGGCGAGCGACCCGATTTTGTTGGGGGACTATTGGAAAGAAGTTTTGGGATAAGTTTGATGTGCATCATTGCGGATGCTGCACAATTTCAAAGATTCTGCACAAGATGGAAAACGTTGTGCAAGTTGGAATTATTATATTTATGTATTTTGGTCGTCTTTTGTAGTTTTGGACCACATTTTATGGTTGTTGGTCATTATTTTGTAGATTCGGTTGAGAAGTAGTTAGGAATTAAGTTAAGTGGACCATTAATGTAAAGGAGCAAGCCTATAAGTAGATGTATAATTGAAATTGTTAAGTCTTCTTTTTAGTGGGATTTTTGCGAATACTTCTAAGCTTTGGTGAATTTTGGGGAGGAGCTTCTTGGTTTTGAGAATGATAGCTTTGTTTTGATCTGTGTATGTGACTTGAGAATTGTTATGGAGAATATTTGGTTTGTTGTGAAGGATAATATGACATGATGGAGGTTGAGAAGAATCATTGTGTATTTTCCTATGTTCTTGTTTTCCTATTTTCTGCGACCCAAATGTGTATCCGCGATATGGATCTATGAATGATGCGATGTTTATCTGCTTTAAATCATGAGATATTGTTAGATCTAATTGCACATCGATGTTCTGTTGTGATTCAATTATGATAATGTGATCTGTTAAATGATGATATGATTATCTTAAATGCATAAGTTGAATGTTTATATCTGTGGAATAATGCTACGATAAGTTAATAAGTATATGCACATGGTCCTCCTTCATTCTGCAAAAAATTGGTTTCGTTATCTCTCCCTCGAACAGCATGGGTGAGAATTCATCTACTCTACAGGTGTTGTCGTACAGGGTAAAACTTGTCTGGGATGGTGCTGAGGGAGATCGGGGTGGTTTGGATGTCGATGGAGAGGTGAAACCTTGTCGACTAGTTTTGTGTCAACAATGGGGTTCACACGAAATGTTTTGGATACATACAAAATATACTTTCTTTACTAAAAATATTTTCCTACAAGTCCAGATCTCCAGTTCACGTGGAACTCTTGGTTTTCCTTGGATGTTTATAAATTGTTTGGAGAAGAGAAGAAAAGCTGGAGCTCAACATACCCATGTGAAGTGTCAATATCACATCCATTATTATTAAAA
This sequence comes from Pseudotsuga menziesii, assembly GCA_001517045.1. NCBI lineage: Eukaryota > Viridiplantae > Streptophyta > Pinopsida > Pinales > Pinaceae > Pseudotsuga > Pseudotsuga menziesii. Next base: position 157,481 of record LPNX010167085.1, on the reverse strand, counting down.
AGGTAAACATATGATTGAAACTTTTTTAATGATAATAAAGGGAAGGATCAACCAGGAGTGTATCAAACTACTTCTATGTTCATTCCTATGCATAATATGTATGTATGTATTGTTATTCTTTGTAGTTTTCCAGCCTACAGAGATGAAGTAAATATGTATTGTTATTCTTTATTAGTGTTTGGTATTATAGTGGTGAGAAAAACTAGGTGGATGGCACTTTAATAGCCAGGTCTATAAATTTTACTGGAAAATGGAGGGGAAACCTCTTTGAGTGTTGATGTATTTGTATCTTCGGAATATATTCACTTGTATATTTTATATTGTATTTTATTGTGCCCTGCCATATATGTTTGTTCCTCTAATCAAGAGAGTCATTAATATAATAAATTCATGTAAACTCATTGAGGTTAACCCTCCATTGTAAGTCAGGGAAATAGTCCCCACAGTTGAGGGGTATTAGGGTTATTAGACTCTGCTAGTGATTTCAGCCCTGTAGATTAATTATCAAGTGGAAAACTAGTATAAATAGTGAGTGAGACTCTCTATTTGAAACACACACTCACTAAACTATAGCACATGAGTGAGAGAGGAGGAACCCACACAAGTGAGAGAGAGAACAACATTCATAGATCATATTTGTGTTTTTGGGTTTTACTTTTTCTAGTGGTGCTCTTTCTATCTCTGAGGAAGTTGTGGGGTTTTCTCCTTCATGGTTTCCCCAAGTGTTATAGTTGATTTTACCACACATGGTTGATAACATATTTATGGCCTTTCCTGTCCCTCTATAGACTCTTTAGACCCCATGGACTTATATTATACTTTGATGTACCAACATCATCCCTGAAAAACACTTGTTTATTGTTGTATGCGACTTTTAAAGCTATACTTGCGTGTACACGTGACTTTTGACCTCAAACCCGCGTACATCAGGATGTGTGTATAAGTCCAAATAATTTTGGATTTTTCCTCATATGAGTCCAAATATCTTGACTCTTGGCCTTACAAATTCCTTGAGAACACTCAAATTTGACCCTCCATTACCTCATTGGAGTGCTATATAAGGAACCCCTTGGGTACATTGAAGAGGAGGAATTGAAGAGTAAAGAAGCTATAGTTCATTGTTGCTTCAGTTTTGCTTATACTTCAGTCTGCATCCCTTTGGAGAACTTTATGTTCTTCGCAAGATTTCCTTTTCTTATGAGCTTGCTATCGAGAGATGGATGATTGAGGTGGTGGAGGACCAAGTGGAGGACTCAGTTTCTCCAGTTCGCAGAAGGTTCGACAAAGGTTGTCACTATTGTATCTCTGGTTTTATTAATAGAAATATCTTTTCCTGTCCAATTTATGTGCATTTGAATATGAATATTGAATTGATGGATGTATTTAATTACTTATACATTATTGAATATATATGCTAGAGTAGGTCTAACACATTATTATAGAGCATGCTTGTCTTGTTTGCTGTTATTGAGAGAAAATTGCTAATGCAAGTGTGAATTGGAAAAGCTCAGCGGGGATCTACTTGAACCGTCCAAAACAAAATATGATTAGGTATCCCTTAGTGTTAGAGGTTTGTTTTCTCTTGCATATTGGGAAATATTGATTTCTAGTGTCAATATGTATGTTGTGGTACCCCCAAACCATAGGAAGGTTTAGAAAAATTTTGAAATTTTTACCCACTTCCTATAGTTTTTTACCATTTCTGGCCATTTTGGACCATTTGGACTATTATGATGTTGTAGGAGCCCATTTTGAGTGTGGTTTGACCGAGTCTTCAATTTGTTCGTGCCTATTACAAGTATCATGTCTAAACTGACATATAGGTTAGAATTTTATATCCGCTTGCATTTTGCATGACCTTATGACTATTTCATCTTAACCTTAGGTACAAACCCATGCCATGATGTCACAGAACCTTCATGCTACTGTTAGAAGTGGTCTTATGTGAATGATAGAGATTTCCTATACATGGGTTCCCTAGTTAGATCCTCTTTTGCATTTGGTGCCCATGCTGACATTTCTCCTTTAGGTTTTGGGAGTCCCTTTTTAGCCTCGCCATGTCTTTGAGCAAGAGCTTCATACTCCTCTTGAAATTTATGTTGGACATTCCCTCAGGACTCCCTTGTATATATCAAGTTGTAAATTGCATTTTCATGAGTTTTTCTTGCCTTATTGAGCTTTATGACGGCTCCCTGACTTTGATTTATCAGCCATATATCCCGAGCTTGTCTCATGTCTAGCCAAGCAGAGCCTTTTACATATCTTTTGCATCTTTATCACCCCTTTTACTAGGAGGAGACCTTCCCCTGAGTGTCATTATCTTGCACATATCTCCTTGCATTGAGCATAGGTATGTTCTACTACTTGGAACTAGTTTTCTTGTCCCCTGGCACTCGTCTTCTCCTAGATTTGTACTAAAAATCACTTTTATTCTTTTTCAAGCTTTTCAAAATATTTGAAAAAGTCTAAAAAAAAAAACATAAAAGTCGGACATGAAAATATGTTATCTTTGGCAGCAGTCGATTCATGTTGCCTTCAAATAGAGCACTGTACATCACATTCGTTGGTCGGGTTATTAGTTTGAATTTTAGGAGTTGTACTCGTTACTTTGAGTTTATCTCCACCAATTGGTTAAGATTCTAGTCCCTATGGAGCCTCTGTTTATGCCTCATGTTTTGTATAGATGTCCCAATTTGCATATTGAGTCCATGCTGCTTGCCTTTAGTCACCATTCACTTCTATGCTCTTGTTCGAAGGGAGTTAAAGCCTGAGTCAGGCATTCCTCAGTTATCTTGAATTTTCATATCGGCCATTCCTGGTACTGTTACTGGTTTGTGCACATATTGTTCAATTTCTTCCATGTTATACATCATTGTTGAGTACCTTGTGTTGCTTGATGGGGGATGCCTTAATGCCCTCCTTCCAGTGGATTCCATTCCATCGACTTTAGATCATTTATTCTGGAATAGGAGTCTATAGCCCTTTGAGTTCCTTGAGACTTACAATCATTAGTGGTAGGTTCTCTCACCATCGACAGTTTTGTGAATACATCAATGTACTTTGATCGATGGATTCTTCCAAGTGTTCGACCTCAACACATCTATTCACACTTGTTAGATTGCACTCTATACCTTGATTCCTATTTTAATTATCGGTGGGTGATGTCGCATTTGTTAACAATATACATCAATGACCGGTAATCAAACAATGGAATACTATGTTCGACCTTGACACATATGTTGACATAGTAGGAAATGTACTCATAGCAGTTCATGTAGAATACCTTCCATCTCAGTGGCATTCCATGTATGCTACCTCCTTAATCGTGCCAGTGTTCATGAGATATCAGCTGTCGTGATTTGATTCCAATGTATATTAGATATCTTCATCCACTATGGAGATATTGATCCACTGTATATCTTCAGCCATTATGGAGATCTTGATCTATTCTATATCTTCATCCACTTTGGAGATTATTATCTATTCTATATTGTACGTGGTAATGAACACACATGTCACATTTTGTATATCATGCCTATTCATGGCCATTGTTCTCTTATGTATCCAGGACTGCTATATGTATTTGCAGTCACATGTAGAGATTAATCATTGTATTGCACTGATGAGTGGTAGGTTCTTCCACCTGGGTCTTCATTACTCCACTTCTGGGATGGATTTTATAATGTATTTCAGCCATCATGTTACCCCTCTGAACTCACACATTAAGGGTAATCTGTTATAGTTGATTTTACCACACATGGTTGATCACATATTTATGGCCTTCCCTATCCCTCTGCAGAATATTTAGACCCCATGCACTTATATTATACTTTTATGTCCCAATATCATCCCTAAAAACACCTGTTTATTGTTGTACACGACTTTTAAATCTATAATCGTGTGTACACGTGACTTTTGACCTCAAACCCGCGTACATCGGGATGTGTGCATAAGTTCAAATACTTTTGGAGTTTTCCTCATATAATTCTGAATATCTTGACTCTTAGCCTTCCAAATTCCTTGAAAACACTCGGATTCGACCTTCCATTACCTCATTGGATTTCTATATAAGCAACCCCTTGGGTACATTGAAGAGGAGGAATTGAAGAGTAAAGAAACTATAGTCCATTGTTGCCTTAGTTTTGATTATACTTGAGTTTGCATACCCTTGTCCCTTTGGATCACTTTGTGTTCTTCCCAAGATTTACTTTTCTTGTGAGATTGCTATCCAGAGATGGAGGATTGAGGTGGTGGAGGACTCAGTTTCTCAGGTTCGCAAAAGTATCGACATAGGTTGTCATTGTTAACCCAAAAAATCCCTCACTAATCTATCCATGACCTAAACCACCCAAGGACACCACTTCATGACCTTCCATTAGACCCCCACGCCCTAAAAAAAACTTAAGGATGAAGAAAAGGGCTTAAAAACCCCAAAACGGAGCCTAAATAACTCTCCTAGGGGCTAAGGCCTCCAAAAAGGGGCTAAAACCCCTCAAAGGAGCCTAAAACCCTAAAAGGAGATAAATTTAGGGAGAAAGGGGCTAAAATCCCAAAAAAGGGGCTAAAGCTCAGACCAAGGGCTTAAAACCCTAAAACCCCTAAAAAATCTATAAAAGGAGGGTGGGGGATCACTCTCAAAACACTTCTCCCTTGCATATTGTTATGCTACCTGTGGATTTCTTGAGAACCTTTGTCTCTCAATCCACCCACACTCCCTCTCCTCCATCTCCATTGAGCCATAGCTCCCCCATCCAAGAGAGCCGCTTCTTCAAGCTAGGGCATGGTGGCCCATTCCACCCAAAGAGAAGGTATAGCTTGTTCTTTGTTGTATTTTCTTAGTTTTTTCTTTTCATTCTAATCCATGGTTTCATTTGTAGGTTTATTTCCTAACTTGTTTTGTGGGTATTTTGGTTTACTGTAGCTTAATTATTGTTTGCAGGTTATTGGAAGCAGAACCCTAACCTTTGTTTGCAAAGGGGTTCTCCATATTTCTCCTCCATCTTTGCTTTCATTACTGTTCTTTACATTCCATTTTCCCTTTCAGTTTTTCCACAAGCAGGAACCTACCCTTATTTCCTATAGAAAAAAGGGAGCCATTCCTGCCCCTGTAGCAAGGAGAAATCCCTGCTACAGAAATGGTGACCATACTGGGTCGATCCCATAGGATGCCTGGTCCAGATTTTTAAAATTTCAATTTTTAAAATTTTTGCCCTAGTTTTTAAAATTTCATGTCAAATTTAGTTTAGATCTAGTTTATTTTTAGTTATTAGTGTTTTTGAAGCCTTTGGTAGGAAAATTCGAGTCATTTTGGCCACAGTACAAGTTATTTTCGGTCGGATCTGACTCAGGATCAGAAAAACCCCAAATCCGGGGCAAGTCACACTTATCGGGCCTAAACAGGGGATGAGGGAACACTTAATGGCCTAATAGGTGCACCCATGGTGAAATTAATCTCCCGAAAGGTGTGACTTCACTTAGAAACATAGACCACGATTGTCTGTGAAATCTGTGCGACCCCCTCGCTTGTTTCTGAATTTTTTTTGCGACCCCCTCACTTGTTTCTGAAATTTTTTGCGACCCCCTTGCCAAATTTGATCAGAAATGTGTGGTCTGTCAATTAGAGGTTCAATTTCAATTTAATAGGGGTTAAATTTCATTTTAATGGGGACTTTTACTGTGGCTTAGCCGCCTTTGTCCAACATACTAGTTTAATTTCAATTGCTCTTTTAATTTCTTGTAATTGCATCAACAAACAAAGTGTAAATTCAAAGTAAATTTTAATGGGTTAATTAAATGAATGTAGCTTAAATAAAATCAACCTAAAACTAACTGTCTTGTTTACCCTTCCTCCTCTTTCCAATCATCACCCTCCAGGGTATTCTGGGATACGACGAAGGACAAGCTCGTATAGACGTAGGCCCTTCATTGAATATTTTTTTAAATCATTAAAATCAGATGACCTGGAAGGTAGAGGGGGTAGAGAAGGAGGGATTCTCATGACACTAAGAGTCCTCCCTATTGACTAACCTTGCATCCAGGAGGTGACTTGTGGATCTATGGATGGGCTTAGTCCCATTTTATTGAGATCCCAGCACCTTCTCTTGGTTGAAGAGGAATATCAGTGTGAGGTAGTCATCTAGTTAGGCCATAAACATTAAGGGTTAAAAACTGTATTTGTTTACAAATTTCTGATTATTCATTACATGCACAATAATGATATGAAATTTTCCACAATATGATGAATTCATAAACCATTTGCAACTACCAAATACCAGAAAGACAGAAAAACAAATACATCATACCAAGTAATCAACCCAACTCAGTTCATGACGCTGAGAGAGCCTTAAAATTTATCAATTTACACTAAGTACAAAAAATTCTACAGTCTTTGAGGACATAAGTCCCTGACTACTTCAACTGTGGGAAGTACTTGGTCTCTACCTAGAAACTCATTATGAGGAGTACCATAGGAACCCCAAAGTAGTTGGCCGTTGAGAGGAATTGCCAAGAAAAATGGGAAACGACCCCTTTTGATTGAGCAGAAACACCTATGAGGAAAAATCCAAGCGCTATCTTCTGGCAGTCTTGGCGGCTGAGTGACCACCTATAGCCAATAGGAAGCCACTAAAACTAGGGTCCAAACATCATTCCCATTAGTTTGATAAACATTTAACACAATTTATCCCTGACGCTCTTCCTCATGCCTAGTAAGAGGTTAACCACCACCATTCGGAACATTGAACCGACACTGTCAAGCCTATTCTTGATGACCTCACACACCATTAGAAGGCCACATAGCCTCTGATTTAGATTCAGACCCATATTAGTTTGAACCAGACCTCCACACAACACCATCAAGCCCCATGGCTGGTGAAAATCCGGATCCATTTTCCGGCATAACCATGGCAAGTGGACCCATGTCCAAACCACAACTTGTCATCAAAAACCCTGCAGGTGGCCCAAGCACAGTCATGCAAACTATCATCAGTCAGCTGCTACCAGCCATAGTGACCAACCAAGCTAGCCCACTTGCAACACATGGGGGTAGTGGCCCTTCCACGCACACTGCCCCTCCTACCACACAGGGGGGCAGTGGACCGTCCACTTACATTGCCCCTACTTTCATACATGGGGGAAATGTCCCAACCACCCATACTGTCCCCCACACAACACTTGGGGGCATTGGTCCATCCACAATGGTGCCACCGTAAGTGCCCCCAGGTGTGCAGATGCATTATGCACCTGCAAATCCCACCACCATCGCAGCTCCATCCCACATCAACTTGGGGTCAAATCTACCATTCATGGCTCATATTAACCTCCTTGATTTGGCTCAGTTAACAAATGACCCCATCTGCCACCAAGATTTTTGGCCACCCATACCAACTAAGCTACCATCAGACATCCCTAAGTTTGAAGGCAAGGCAGGGGAATGTCCCCAAAACCATATTATGACATTCCATCTATGATGCTCATCCAACAACATCATAGATGATTCCATTAGGCTAAGGCTATTCCAATGCACCCTTAAAGGCACTTCAGCCAAATGGTACATTGAGATGCCACAAGCCAAGTACCTTGATTTCAACTCCCTAGCCTTCATGCTCCTACAGTATTTCCAACTCCTCGTCAGATATGACGAGGGGGTGGAGATCCTGTTATCCTGCTATCAAAACACTGCCACTCATATAACTAACCATATCCATGAGTGGTGGCGACACTGTAGCCTATTTAAAATACAACTTGATGGCAGGATCTTCTTGGATTGGTTCCTTAAGACCTTGCTCCCACCCATAGCAAAGGACGTCGCATCTGAACGTCCCCAAATCGAAGAAGAGATGATACTGAAATCTCAACAGTTTGACCTCATCTATGCTCAGTCTGGATACCTATACACCGTCATCCCAGATGCTCCCCGCGTAGGAACCTCTTACCGTGACGCACTGGGGGAATCTCATGTTGCGGACGACATCATAGGCTCGGTCTCCCAACAACCACAACACTGTCTGACACCACCTACCGTTACACCACAACCAAGCAACACTGCTAATGTTGCTTACCAAAACCAAGCTCCGGTCTATGCTAGAATGATGTCCCAGTTCGGAGCAACAAATTCCTATGCACAGCCTACGCCACCGCAATAGGCTCAGGCCATGGCTTGGCTAACGCAATAGTACGCGAGGAAAATTCCCACATTTGTGGCACCGTCACCCCCACAAATCTACTATGCACCGCCAATGCAAACAGTTCAAGCCCCTGGCCCTACTCCACCCACTTCGTTGGGACAAGTATTTGCACAACAAAACTGTCCCAACCAGCCTGCCCCCAACAATAAACAAGGGCAAGCTAGAAATGATCGACCCAAGAACCAAGGCAACAACCAACTGCAGGGAGGCGGTCAACAATCAAACCCTCCCAACAATGCCGTGGCAAACCAACCTGCCCAAAACCCCCCATGGCAAAATGCACCAAGACGCAACACCCCGTTGCACAAAAACCAATCATGCACACTCTGTGATGTTTATAGGCACTACACATTCGAGTGTCCCCTCATGGGTCAAGCTAAGTAGGCCATTAATAACAAGGTTCAATAGGCCGCCAATGATCCAAATCAAGCCCAACCCAATCTAGCACCACAAGGAACTCCTCCTATGGTGCTTCAAAACCCACTACCAGTCTAAGGGTTGGTGACAATTGCACCCCCTCCCCAACCAAATCCCAACACTCCGGGGGCACCTCCTGGCCGAAACAGGTGTTCACCACCTGCTAGCCATGAATACTAAAGAGGTCAACATGAAAACTAGATGGAATTAGTACGGTACCACCACCAAACCAGCTGACACATCAATGAACTTAACGTCCAAAACAGTCAACCTACCTCCTGAGTTACCCCCATTCCCATGCCCCCCTGTACACATGATTTCCAATAATGCCACGACTAGAGCTACAGTTAGCTATAGCATTGTGGATGATTTGGCCCAAACACTAACTGCCATGTCCACTCTTGAGGTACTTAAAATGTGCCCAACACAGTGGAAAGCCTTACTGGCCACCCTTGGAGCAGTAGACCCCTCGGACTCCAAGTTGATCACATTCGAGATGGAGAACGAAGAACTGCACATGATATCCACCATCGCCTTCCAAATCTCGGTGTCTATCTAAACCCTGGTTGTGCATCGGTGCATAGTGGATGAGGTGGCATCCACGTGCGTTATGTTCACCCTGGTTTGGAAGAAACTTGGATCAGCAACTCTGCAACCATCCTCCACAAATATGTGGGCTTATGATGGACATCCCACTAAATCTGAAGGAATCCCCCCCATGTCCCCATCACATTATCTGGGAAGACAGTGCTGATCGACAAAGAAGTCGTCAATGCTCAACTGGACTATAACCTTCTCCTCGGGAGAAGTTATATGTACACCATGCGAGCTATCACATCAAATTTCTTCTATCTCATGATGTTCCCCCTCGAAGGGAAGATTGTGATAGTTGATCAACTCACTTATCATGATTCGCAAGGGTTAACGACACCCGCCAACATTATCCCGACCATCACCACTATTGAGCCGCAAGGGATGACTACACACGCCAATGTCATCCCTGCAATCAACACCATGGTTGAAAACACAAAATCCTTCCCATTATTGAATGTGGGCCTTGGATTGTTTGCCGATACCACCATGATGGATCCTTTCCTGTTAGTGTCACCACCACCGACACAAAATGAAACTGCGGACTTGTGCATGGTCTCATCCAGCATTGTTGCACCCAAACAACAACCGCAGCTGCATCCCCAACCACAACCACAACATCATCCATAGTTGCAACATCACCCACAGTAGCAACCAAAACCACATCCCCACATGCAACCAACAGGGATTTATATGGGCTCATCTCCAATCCATACAACGCCCTTCCTCTTTCCCCCACCTGGTGTCATGAGCAAACCAATAATGGCCACTTTAAGCTTACCCAACTTTACATTGGGAATTTCAGTGTGGTATCTTGATCCATCAGCTCAACCAGCGATTCCCCAGGTTGTTTTAACCTCGGTGCAACCCATCGTGGTGGAGTCTCACCCTCCACCCAGCCCGCAAAATCCAACCATTGCACCCGCACCCGCACCGTCCCATACGAAAAGGGCCAGGGGAAAGAATGCCAAAGCCACCGTCGAACCATGACAAGTCCCGCCTTGTGCCATATGTGAGCAATAGGGCCATCCAACTCAGAATAACCCTGAAATCCACAAGATCTGTGCACATTTTTATTCCATGGATACAAAAAAAAACATCCCTATGGTTGAACTCCCAACCAGACCAATAGTCAGGAATAAGGCATTGAGAACAAACCATGCTTGCGCCCTTTGTGGTTTGTATCCACATTACTCTCACCATTTCCAAGACCTGCCTAGATTTCGAATGGCTCTAGATGACCTCCATCAACATTCCCTTGAGTCTGAAATCACCTTGATCGATGAAATGCACCCCCCACCGCCTTCTTCAGACACCATGTCCATCTACATGATGTCCAATTCCACCAACCCGCTCATCTCCTCCTCCACCAATGGTCCATGAGACCTGTCTCTTCATTGCTTCAGCAACGATGAGGAGATAGTTGAAGCTCTGACTGCCCCAAAATGCCCATGGGATGAAATGCACCATCGCTCGTTCTTCCTCCCTAAAGAACTTGTGTCGTAGTCTGACCAATTTTCTATGGAGACCAAATATTTCATCCATGGGAAGGTCGACTGGTTTAAGAACCCCATCCCAGCACCAGATGCCTTTGAAGAAGGGAATATGGTGAACATTTCACCAACCATTAAAATCGACATCTCAACCAATTCTGAGATTGTTGAAGAAATCATGCTGGGGGCATCCTACTCCCTAGAAGAGGTCGATGCCTAAAAATCTCTCTTCCAATAATTCCGCGACATTTTCTCCTAGTCTTACACCGAAATGATCATCTTAGATCCATCCATCATGGAACACCACATTGACACAAGATCTGATGCGGCTCCCATACACCAAAAGCAACGACCAATCCATCCATCCAAAGTGGCTGCGGTGAAAGTTGAGATAGAGAAGCTGTGCATAGTCGGATTCATCTACCCCGTTGCGTACACCACTTAGGTTTCTAATCCTGTTCCCATGAATAAAAAATAGGGTACCATTTGTGTTTGCATAGACTTCAGCGACCTCAATGCGGCATTTCCCAAAGACAGCTTCCTCACACCCTTCATCGATCAGATCATCGATGCGTGCATTGGACATGAAGTATTTTCCTTCATGGATGGTTTTTCTGGATAAAACCAAATCCAAATCCGAAAAGAAGACCATTATAAGATGGCATTCACAACCCAATGGGGCACATTCGCGTATCGTGTCATGCCCTTTGGCCTAAAAAACGTTGGAGCCACCTTCCAGCGCGTCATGACATATTGTTTCCACGACCTAATTCACATAATCTTGGTCTACCTAGATGATCTTACTGCTCAATCACCAAAACAAACACAGCATATAGATGACTTACGACAAGTCTTTTTACATTGCCGCAAGTACAAAATTTGCCTAAATCCCCTCAAGTGTGTTTTTTGTGTCCCAGCAGGCTGTCTACTCGGATTCATCATGTCCCACAAAGGGATAATGGTAGATCCCCTCAAATTTTAAGCTATCCTTGATCTTCCCTCTCCAAAAACTCGGCACCAACTATAGAGCCTCCAAGGAAAGGCCAACTTCCTTTGCCGCTTTGTGCCAGAGTACACAACAAAAGCTTATGGATTCATTTTCCTACTCCTCACAAAATTCCCCTTTGTTTGGGATCAACAAGCACAAGAATCATTTGATGCACTCAAACAAGCCCTGGCTTCTGCACCATTACTTCCAGCACCGGATTTCACCCGGGACTTCATTCTCTATGTGTCGGCCTCAGACAACACCATTGCTCGAGTCTTGGTCCAAGAAGACGATGCTCGCCATGATCATGTGATTTACTACATCAGTTAGAAGCTAACAGGATCCCCACTACGATATTCACCCGAGGAGAAATTGGCCCTTGCCATCGTCTTCTTGGCCCAGAAGTTGTGCCACTACATCATCACGAACCATACATGTGTAGTGGCAGATTCAAACCCAATGCAGTACCTCTTAAGCCACCATATTCTACAAGGTCGAGTAGCCAAGTGGGTGGTCATCCTCCAAGAATTTGACTTAGAGTTAGTATCCCCAAAAATCACAAAGGCACTCGTGCTGGCCACCCTCATGACCGATCTGCCCCCATTAACCGCATCACCACCCCCCAAGGATGATCTCTCTGATGATTTCCTATTCATCATATCCATGGATGACCCATGGTATGGGGACATCCTTCTTTATTTAGTGCACTTAAACCGTGAGGATAGGAGACGCATCCAGCATCAAGCCATTCGCCACTTGCTGATTGGAGATGTTCTGTATCATCGAGCCATTGATATAATCCTATGTCATTGCCTCACCCATGATGAGGCTGAAACCATACTCAATTAATGTCATAGTGGAGCATGTGGTGGCCACCTTTCAAGCCTGGCAACCGCCCAGAAGATTCTATGTGTTGGATATTTCTATCCCTCCATCTTTGCTAATTGCATCATAGGCAGTCAAGTATTGCCACAGCTGTCAGCTCTTTGCCCCAAAGGAAAGAACCCCCCCTGCACCGTTACACCCCATAGTCACAGTTGGCCCCTTTTGTAAATGGGCAATTGACTTCATGACAATCAACCCCGTTTCAGCTAATGGTCATAAATACATCATTATGGCAGTCGATTACTTCACTAAGTGGGTAGAGGCCATGCCTACATTTGATTGCAAAGCTGAAACCACAGCACGCTTCTTCTTTAACCATGTTATTACATGATTTGGTGTCCCTAAACAATTAGTCTTAGACCATGGGGCACACTTCCAAGACTCCGTATGCGCTGAATTATCAACCATGTTGAAATTCGAACACCAACACTCATATTCCTACTACCCCCAAGGTAATGGCCAAGTGGAAGCAGTAAAAAATATCATAAAAACAATGCTCCAAAGGATGGTAGGAAATCATAAAACCAACTGGCATCACATGCTATTCTCTGCCCTATGGGCTTATTGCACATCCACAAAAACTGCAACTAGTTTCACTCCTTTCCTCCTAGTACATGGCGTTGAATCAGTACTCCCTATAGAGTGCCAAATCCCATCCCTTCGCCTAGTAGTAGAAATCCTCCCTAATACTTCGCCTTTAGAAGAACAGTTCCTCCAACTTGAAAAAACCATAGAAGACCGTCGAGCTTCCCTCCAAGCCATCAAAGCAGCAAAAACATGATCAAATATCCACTATGACTCCCATGTCCACCCTCGCACCTTCAGCGAAGGTGATATGGTTCTAGTCTACAACCAACCCAACGATAAATTGGGCAAAGGCAAGTTCGAGTCAATGTTGTATGGCCATACGTCATCCACCATTTCCTTGGAAGAGGGTCATACACCCTCATTTACTCTGATGGACAACTCTTAGAGAACCCCCGAAATGGGATCTACCTCAAGAAGTTTTACACTTAACATCACCAATGAGTCGCTTCATTTTCTTTTTCTTGTTTTTCAACATTTTTCAGCAAAAATCAGAGGCAACACCATCACCTGCTAGTCCAAATTCACCCGGAATTAGTTCAAGACACCTATCACATATCTGGGATCAAACTTCTATCTCTTGATGAGACCATCATCTCACGTTTAATAAATCAATTTTGGGACCATTTCCCACAAGCCACCTCGATTTATGAGCCATGACATGACGATGTGAGTGTCTATAGACCTGTACTTGTATCACACTTCTCGATCGCTAGTTAGGCGAGTTCTCGGGCCACCACCCATTAAGGAATGTCATTTTTTACTTTTATTTTGTATTTTAACACATAGTTGTCTCTTCATCCACCGCACCTTACGTGGACTTCTGGACCATTGTCCACAAAACAATTTACTTTTCTTGTACGTATTTGGCATAGAACTACCCCCAGACTTGTACCCACATCATATGTAGTCAAGTCTGTCCACCACAACACACACACACACTCTCCTGACCTCTGTATGAGAGACACCTCAGTTTGCATGCCTCTGCCACATCGACTCATGAGCCTCTGCCATGATCTATCCCATGTATGCATTGGTATGTTTGAGATCCTTCTACTCTGTCCATACTGCGCGAATGACCTTTGGACCTCTATCCACCGTCCCAACATGGGGCACCGCCTGTGCCACCGCAATCGGTTGACCACACTGGAGTTTCGTTTAAGCTCTTTTCTGACTCCTTAAAACAATGAAAAGATAGCTGAGCATAGTCGCTTCCTTTCCCACTCGCTAAAGTATAGGAAAGGGTGTCTACATCGTATCATTTACCTCCTTTTGTGAACCATGTAGACCATCAATTGAAAAGGACCTCCTTGGCACACTCAAGCCAAGACCGTTCCCCTCTGCATACTTTTATGCTTTCCCAGGTAGAGGGGCCGCAGTTTATGAAAAAGCTTACCACGGGTTGTCGTTAAGCTCTTTTCCAGCCTTCTCATCAAGAAAATATTTCCAAGCAAACTTGGTTTCGTTCATGCTCATAAAAGTATTTGAATGACCATCCAGTCAGTATAGGTTTAACCTTTTTCATCCTGATGGGACTACCAATGATAAAGAAGTCTCTCATCCCCTACAGGATGGTCGAGCTCTCCTATGTATACTTTAATCCTTTTTCAGGCACAGGAGACTACCAACGAAAAAGAGCCCCCACTAGAGTCTTCTTTGTGCTTTTAGACTCTCTAAAATTGAAAGCACCATTGAGCATTTACCTTCTCGAGCTCGTCAAAAATCCATGAGACTGTACCATAATGGTGTCCTTAGACACCACCGCACAGAAAATAGTTTGGCAGCATTCCCCCTTTGGGTCTCCTTTGTTCAGAGTACTTTGCAATGTGTCTTCCTTGGATCCCATCAATATCAAAAGCGTCTACCTCCTCCAAGTATTTCTGATTTGCAGTGACATTCCTAGTATAACACCTATGATCCCATTCCCATGGGTCAAGTTTCATATGCTGCCTAGTCTGCCCTGCCATCATACTCTAAACAAAGGAATTTTGAGTCCACCACACTCCCCCTGCCCCTGTTCAATTATTTCCCTCCCCCTCCGCCCCCCATTCAGTGGGTCAGTCCGTAGATTGTCTCACACGTTTCAGTTATCTCCCTCGTGCTCCTGGTCAAGGAAACATCATTGCCTTGACTAGGGTCAGGTCTCCCTCTATCGATGACAACACATATATTCCAGAGGATAGAACTAGAGGTCCTTGTATCCTAGTTTCATTAACCTCATTGATGAGTTCCTTGGACCACTTGGGAGGAGTCCTTAGTGCCTCTCGGGATGGTTGTTTCTCATGTGCTCAACTCCAACTACATCATCTCACCGTTGAGATTCATACAGGGTTTGGTCCGCATAATACTTGGTTGAAGACCTTGGATGTCACCTGACTCTAGCACATTGATGAGTCTACTGGAGGGACCTAAACAGGTTATGTCCCTTTTGATTTTTGGGTTGCATTGGAGACAGTGTTCAGAAGCCCTAGTAGTGCTTCTATATAGATTTATGATTGATGCAACATACTTGTACCACAGATACTCTGACTCTCCATCAGTGAGTCCATATAGCTATGTACCATTCTAGATCCAGTAGATCATCAGTCATGAAGATATAACATTCCATGAGAATGTTATGGGTCCAATGTACCAGATCAGTATTGTATCCAGCCTCACTTTGAGGCAATCATTATTGTATCATCAGTTGTGTATGATCGACTCTTGTATTTTAGAGCATAGATCAAATCATTCTTTTGACATTGTCATGAGCATGGGGATGCCCACCTCATCCATATACATGACACACATTATTTGTATCTCACCCATTGATGGGAACCATATTAATACAAAAACCAAAAGCCACCATGCCCCAACCCCCGAAGCACCACCTCACCACAGCAAATCCTATGACGTCCATCGACCTTACGATGATCTCCTTCTCTCACACATCAGGGGGCAATCTATTAACCCAAAAAATCCCTCACTAAGCTCTCCATGACCTACACCACCCAAGGACACCACTTCACGACCCTCCATTAGACCCCCACACCCTAAAAAAGGATTAAGGATGAAGAAAAGGGCTTAAAACCCCCAAAAAGGAGCCTAAATAACTCTCCTAGGGGCTAAGGCCTCCAAAAAGGGGCTAAAATCCCTCAAAGGAGCCTAAAACCCTAAAAGGAGCTAAAGTTAGGGTGGAAGGGGCTAAAACCCCCAAAAAGGGGCTAAAGCCCGAACTAAGGGCTTAAAACCTTAAAACCCCTAAAAAAGCTATAAAAGGAGGGTGGGGGGTCACTCTCAAAACACTTATCCCTTGCATACTATTATGCTACCTGTGATTCCTTGAGACCCTTTGTCTTTCCAGCCACCCACACTCCCTCTCCTCCATCTCCATTGAGCCATAGCTCCTCCATCCAAGAGAGGTGCTTCTTCAAGCTAGGGCATGGTGGCCCATTCCACCCAAAGAGAAGGTATAGATTGTTCTTTGTTGTATTTGCATAGTTTTTTCTTTTCTTTCTAATCCATGGTTTCATTTGCAGGTTTATTTCCTAACTTGTTTTGCAGGTATTTTGGTTTACTGTAGCTTAATGATTGTTTGCAGGTTATTGGAAGCGGAACCCTAACCTTTGTTTGCAGAGGGGTTCTCCATATTTCTCTTCCATCTTTGCTTTCATTACTGTTCTTTACATTCCATTTTCCCTTTCATTTTTTCCACAAGCAGAAACCTACCCTTCTATCGTATAGATAGAAGGGAGCCATTCCTGCTCCTGTAGCAAGGAGAAATCCCTGCTACAGTCACTATTGTATCTCTAATTTTATTAATAGAAATATCTTTTCCTCTCCAATTTATGTGCATTTGAATATGAATATTGAATCCATGCATGTATTTAATTTCTTATACATTATTGAATATATATGCTAGAGTAGGTCTAACACATTATTATAGAGCATGCTTGTCTTGTTTGCTATTGTTGCGAGAAAATTGCTAATGAAAGCGTGAATTGGAAAAGGTCAACGACGATCTACTTCAACCTTCCAGAACAAGGTACGATTCAGTATCCCTTAGTGTTAGATGTTTGGTTTCTATTGTATATTGGGAAAGATTGCTTTTTGGTGTCAAGTTGTCTATTGTGGTACCCCCAAGCCATAGGAATTTTCTCTCCGTAAAACCAAGGAAAACTCTTTGTGTCTCTTGCCTCTTGTGATTATTGTTGTGCATGTTATTATCTTAGATAAGATCCTATATAATAATGATTAAATGATAAGAATATAACATGGTATTAGAGCCTCTCCGAAAGAAGACATTATGCAGCTGTAGAATCTAGGGCTTCTTACTTGTTGGGTCTCTCTTCACATATCATCAGCAAAAGGAGGCTAAGCTAATTCTCCATTGAAGGGCACATATTTTTGTCGAAGCAGAATTTGATTCTGGGCATTTTTTCAATTTTTGACATGTCACTACTACGGGAAATTAGGGCTTTTCACAGAAGAGGAATTTTTGAGTGAGCCCAGCATAGGATTTCTCTCCTCCTCAAAATAAAAATTTAGAGACCAAGATTGAAGTTTTTGGTTGGGTAGAACTCTGTGAAAGTGAAACCCTAATTTGACCCTAGACCGGAAAATCAACACTGCAAAATATCAGCTCCCGATCTAGTTCAAGAATCTCAAATTGGTAATATCTAAATATCTTGTATTTTAATTTGAGGTTCTCATTAAAATATGAATTAGATAATTTTCACTGTACAACTGAAATACAGTTGCAATGGCAGCTAATGGAAATTAGGGTTTCATGTCTGAAAAACACTAAAATACGAAAAATAGTAGTTTTGGTACACTCTTTATATCTCGAGATGAGAGAAGGATCAGGAGATGAATTTTTTTATAGATTGAACATAAATTCCTGATGTACCCTTTGTAAATGTTTTAGCCACAGATTCCCTATATTCTGGGAGATATGATTCCTCCAAATCAGGGTTCCAGCCTCTCCGAGGACTCATCCCTAAATAGGACACCTTGGGAGAATTTCTATATCTCGGGCTACGAAGGACCAAATGAACATTTTCAAGATGTTCCAGATAGGGAACGGTCTTTAGTTTCTTTGGTGAAATTTTTAGACCCTGGAGGTGAAACAGTGACACATGGAAATCTGTACAAGTTCACTATTTTGAACAGTCCTAAAATAAGTCACCTTGGGAAAACTCTCTTAAGTCCCAATTGGTGAAAGAAATTCTACTCAAACATATGGTGTTGGAAATAGGACAGATGAGGCTACCTCAGTGTGAAGTTTTAGACACAAAATAGTATTACTTTTAGAGATACCGTAGAAACAATATCAGGCAGTTCTGTAGAAGAAAACTAGGGCATCAAATATTTTGCAGTTTCGATCACAGTTTTAGGAAAATGAGTATGCTGCTTAGCTCACCTTCAGGAGGCACATATTTCTATCCAAACAGATTTTAAATATTCCAAGTTTTGAAAATTAGGGTTTCTTTCACAAACCCTATATCATCCAGCTCCGGAACCAGGACAGACGCCTCATTAGAGGAAATTTGGGGTCTAAAATGGGACTTATAAGAAAACGTGCCAAAATAAGTCTTTGTGAGTTGGAATTCAAGAACCAATAGAATTTCAATAAAAATAAGTCAACCATAATGGTTGA
>LPNX010167085.1:64719-138593 GCA_001517045.1 Pseudotsuga menziesii | reverse complement strand
ATATTATTTTATTATTTTAACCATTATTTTATTATTTTAACTATTATTTTATTATTTTCCTTAGGAGGCCCATTTTAGACCCCAAAATTCCTCTATTGAATCACACCAGGTTGATGACAAGCTTGGTGAAGTTGACAACTTCAAAGTATGGAAGTATAGGAACTCTGTGATCCTTGAATAAATTTACCTAGATCAGTATTTCAGTAAGGAAGTTCTAAGAGCCAGAGAGAGATGAGGCTAAGGCTAGATCCAAGAGAATAATTGCAGATTCTATTAAAGATAATCTCAACCCTCATGTGTCATCCTTGAAGACACCAAAAAGAAGTGTTCAATTCTATGACGAAGCAATCGAAGAAGAATAATATATTGTTATAACCACCTTGAATGGCTTCCCAGTATCATGGGATTCATTCATTCAAGGAATGTGTTCCAGAAGGAATTGATTACCTTCAGCAGACTCTGGGAAGAGTGCACACAAGAAGAAGCTCAACTCATAATAAGAGAAGAGAATATGGGAGAAATTGAATATCAAGATCTCATGATTCAAAGAAGATCCCTCAAGCGATGAGGAATATGAAGGACTCAATTCTTGAAGAACCTCTTATCCATATTAGCATTTGGATAAGAAATGATGATGTTATGAATGAAGAATATGATGAAGCTGAAGGCGCAAGAAGGAGTCTACCCACGCAACAAATAAAGATAAGTATTTGAATTGTCTTTTCCTATATATCTAATTGTTTATATGAAATTGCTTAGTTCTGAAATATGCATGATAGAATGATAGTATACTACTAATATGCATGTAATGGGTAAGTAGCCCATGGTGATATACAACTCTTCATTTCTACTTGTCTAGAATGAAACCTCTTTGCTGATATATTGGATTAGTGCACAATATCAATTATGTCATGGTAGAGATGGAAGGAATCAAGAAAGTTTTTGTGATATATGGATGAATGTTGTATTGACAAAAATAGTTGCATGATTATATCATTATGCATAAGAATTTTCCATTATGAATATGCGTTATGAAATGTTTTTAACCATATGACTGGTGCATTTGAATTGTAGGAAAGATCACGTACAATATCCTATAAGAAAAGAAAGATGAGACTTGTTCCTAAGAACAAGTAACTACAGTTCAATATTCACTCTAATAAGCATAAATGAAGTGGAACCTGAAGCTTCTCAGGTCAAAGACACCATAGCGAAAGAAAGAGCTTCAGAAGAAGATAAAGAGAATGGTAGATCCACCTTGAAGAGATGAATATCACCTTGGGTATGAGAAATAATCCAAGATGAAGAATAATATGACGATACTTTCAAATAAAGAAAGAAGGCGTTGTACAAGCTTAGAAGGAACCCATGGGATAACACATACATGAGGAGATTAAAGATCACCTAGAGTGATGAAGATCTTAACCTTTGCTACAAGGTTGAAGATGAAAGCCTATAGAGGATGACAAGGTCACAAATGGGTTTGAGAAGAAATTTTGAAAAGGTTCAATATAGAGGATCTCGATATCTAGTGATCCTAGATGGATACATAGAATATTAGTAGCAGAGGAAGCTACTTGTAACTCCAGTATAGAATGTTTCAATACATAGAGTATGAAAGGAAGAGGGAGAATGATACTTCGCTTTAGAGGGAGTGGAGGCAGAAGATCCTGAGGTTTGACATGATACAACGGGATGGAAAGCTTACTAATGGATCTAGGATTTACTGAGAGTAAATCAGATTCCAATGTTTGCTTCAAGGTTGAAGGCAAAAGACCAGTGATGCTCCTATTACATCACCTGTTCCTAAGAAGAAAAGAGGAACTTATTAGAGATGCAAGAAGGAGACTTGCTGTCGAGTTCGAGATAAAGGACTTGGGTATGATGCAATAGTTTCTAGGCATGGAGATGTGGCAGAGTGTAGGTGGAATATTCCTTAGACAAGGGAAGTATGCAGTGGAGATCCTGAAGAGGATTGGGATGATGGACTGTAAGGCCATGACCACACCTATGGAATCGAACCTGAACTTATTGAGTGATGCTTCATTAGAGACGGTTGATGCTACGATGTATCATTAGATGATTTGTTCCTTGATGTAAATGACGAATACAAGACCATATATTTGCTTTGCTATGAAAACATTAAGGCAGTTCCTGACTGATTGCTGTAAAGCATGTTCTTAGGTACCTGAAGGGTACAGTTGATTATGGGCTCAAGTATGAAGTGAATCAAAAGATTAACCTGAAGGGTTATGTATATTTAGATTGGGAAAGTAGTGCCATTGATAGGAAGAGCACTTCAGGGTGCTACTTCAGTATGGGATCAGGTGTGATCTCTTGGTTTATAAGGAAGTAGTCCTGCATAGCGCTGAGAATAGTTGAGGAAAAATATGTTGCCACTTGCTCGACTATTTGGGAGGTAGTATGTTTCTTTGGAAAACTAATATTTGATTTGATTGATATGAATTTAATTTTTGTATGATGCGAAGAGGAGCAGTGAAGCTCCAGTATGTGATCCAAATCGAGATATATCAAAAGAGGGAGTTCTAGCATAGTTGGTGAGACAGGTTGTCTGAGCATAAAATCCTGGCAAAGATCATAGGTTTCTCAGAAGCAAATAGTCCTATAGGTTTTCCTCGAATGTAATCAGTCTCGGTGAAGCTCACAAGTTATCCTTGGACGTAATCATCCCTAATGTAATTCTATGCTAGAAATGGCCAGAGTAAAGTTTGAGTACTTCAGTGAGAAGCTTGGTGTTCCCCAAATCGAGGTTCCTTCCAAGGGGAAGTGATGAGTCCGTGAGCCTTTCTGACTTGGAGGTAGGCGGTGCCTCCCATGGTAAGATGTAAGCGCAGAGCCTTTCTGACATGGTGGTAGGTGGGGCCTCCCATGGTAAGATGTAAGTGCAGATATTTTCTGACATTGTGGTAGGCAGGGCCTCCCATGGTTAGATGTAAGTGTAGAGCCTTTCTAACATGGTGGTAGGAGGGGCCTCCCATGGTCAGATGTAAGTGCAGAGCCTTTTTGACATGGTGGTAGGTGGGGCCTCCCATGGTCAAATGTAAGTGTTGGGCCTTTCCGACATGGTGGCAGGTTGGGCCTCCAATGGTCGGATGTAAGTGCAGGGCATTTTTGACATGGTGGGAGGCTAGGCCTCCCATGGTCGCAAGTAATTTTTGGTCCTTTCCGACATGGTGGTAGGCTAGGCCTCCCATGGTCGGATGTAAGTGTTGGGCCTTTCTGACATGGTGGCAGGATCGGCCTCCCATGGTTGGATGGAAGTGATGGGCCTTTCCAACATGGTGGTAGGCTAGGACTCCCATGGTCAGATGTAAGTGTTGGGACTTTCTTACATGGTTGCAGGATGGGCCTCCCATGGTCGAATGTAAGTGCCAAGACTTTCTGACATGGTGGTAGGCTGGGCCTCCCATGGTCAGATGTAAGCGCTAGGCCTTTCTAACATGGTGGCAGGATGGGCCTCCCATGGTAATATGTAAGCACTGGGCCTTTTTGACATGGTGATAAGTTGGGCCTCCCATGGTCGGATATAAGTGTTGAGACCTACATCTAGCATGAAAAAGGGCTGGCTCTGTAGAACTTCCTATGACGAGTAGAATTGAGAGATAACACCATTTTCTCAAGATAGAGGGAGTAGTGATGATGATGATGATCCAGTGATGAAGACTTGTGATGATGAACTGTGTCAAGAGAATACCTTCCTAATTAAGAGGGAGTGTTGATGTATTTGTAGCTTCAGAATGTATTCACTTGTATATTTTATATTGTATTTCATTGTACCTCGATGAATATGTTTGTTCCTATGATCATGAGAGACATTAATACAATAAATTCATGTAAATTCATTGATTTTAACCCTACATTGTAAGTTGGGGAAATAGTCCCCATAGTTGAGGGGTATTAGGGTTATTAGAATCTCCTAGTGAGGTCGGCCCTGTAGAGTAATTGTCAAGTGGAAAAATAGTATAAATATAGAGTGAGACTCTCTATTTGAAATACACACTCACTCAACCATAGCACATGAGTGAGAGAGGAGGAGCTTGCGCAAGTGAGAGAGAGAAAAACTGTCAGAGATCATCTTTGTGTTTTTGTGTTTTACTTTTTCTATGGTGCTCATTCTATCTCTGAGGAAGTTGCAGAGTTTTCTCCTTTATTGTTTCCCCGAGGAAAACTCTTTGTGTCTCTTTTCTCTTGTGATTATTGTTGTGCATGTTATTCTCTCAGATAAGATCGTAGATCATATTGATTAAATAATAAAAATATAACATTGGGTAGAGAGCCGACCCCAATCATTTCTTTTTTTCTTTATAAATTTAATAACTATGCATAGATGGGTGTCGACCTCTAAGAAAAGAGTCAACATGCTCTTACTAGATAAATTATTGTTTATTTAGTAGGATGAGAGGCCTACAAGAAGAGATCTGAGTCCACTCCTTATGCTTATTATTTTCAAGAAAATTTGGGAATTTGACATTATAGCAGTATGAGAGGATGGGACAACTTCTCCATAAGCCGAACCCAATTTAATAGAGGTTTGAAGGTGGTCCTTTTGTGTTGAATCCATGCCTATATTTTATAATTGTAAATACTCTCCATTATGCTATTTTGGAAGGAGGTCTTCACTGTAATGATTGAATTCCCTTAATTATCATCTTAAATATGAATATTTAGAAGTTACTGTAATGTAAATTTGTGTTTTTGGAGTATGGTACTATGTGGGAAATCCATAGTATTAATTTTGGCTGCATTCCTATTAGGATCATGAATATTTGGTTTCTGATAGAAGTTGATCATTCTTATATTATTGTTTATTAGTTTTTCTAACCACTACGTGTATAAAAGTTATTATTTATTGAAAGTGGAAAACAAGCGACCTATGGAATGGAAATAATTTAACTCTACACATGCGATAAGTGTCACTATTCATTATTGGTTGGTATAATAAATATTGGTTGGTATAATAAAATCTTATAGATATTTATATGGAATATATCTACTAATACAAGTGTGACATGGTTGAGAGTCTACTATTACTTAAAATAAATAGTCCAATTTTACTTTATGAACTTGAGTCACTACTGAAAAAAAAAGTTAATGTCAAGTTGATATAAAGGATTAGCATAGCGACTTTTCTAAAGATAATCATCAAATGGTATATGAAGGAGGGATAATGGAATTCTAGTAAGTTTATAATTATAGTATTTTGTAATTTCCATTTGGTATAGTTAACTGAAGAGGATTCCATTTATTTTAGATGGTATTTTCCATGTTTAAAAGGAAGGCCTTGTAATAAAGATAAATAGTAATTTTTAAATATTCTCTGTTAAATAGAAATTATGGAGAAAGGAAAATAAATAGGAGCAGTTGTAATGCAAACTTGTAACTCCGTTATGTTGAACTAATTGATAAAAATATTAACAATTCTTAGTGGACGTATTCCCAAGATTGGGGTGAACCACGTATGTTGGTGTCTCTCTTGCATTTATATCTTATGTGTTGAATACTTTGTACACAAGAAACATATAGTTATCATTAACGATTGATGATTACTAGGTGTTACTCATTGTAGATATCTGATGATACAACCATGAAATATTCTCACATAATAAGCATATAGTTAAGTATATTTTGTGTGGAAACCTACTTAGGTAGTTAAATGATTCAATTCCCATTGTTTAATATTTTAATTTCAAGATAGCGAACTAATATCTTGATTGAAAGGTAAAAAATTAATATCTTGTAAGATATAATTATTATGGCACAATATTATTGTAGAGTGCTAGTAATGCTTCAAACCTGTAGAGAATAAAGTATGGATAAAGAGTTAAGATAATATTTAATATTGTGAGTTTATGAAGTGGATTATGTTAGTACCATTAGTAGAGTAAATGAACTAATAGAAGAAACTCCAATTTGTTTGCACTTAATTTGGAAGCAGTACATATTAAGAAAAAATAGGTATCCATATAAGAACCTTGCTATGTGTATGAATGTAAGGATGTACCTTATTAATGATGAATGATAATCATTGGTACTAACATTATTGAGTACTTAAAATATGTATAAGAAAAATTCCACATAAATAGTAAGATGGAAGTCGGGTGTGTTACAAATGGTTTCATAGTAGGTTCTCAATACTTGTACCTAATGGACTCACCTTCATGCAGGTATGTTGTGAACCTTGTGAAGAATTTATTATTTGAATATGACTTTATGTTCACTTCTTGGCATGCATGTTATAGAAATGATATTGTTTTAAGGTTATGATTGTCAAGTACATGAATTAGTTTGTTTTAATGTTATGATTGTTATTGAATGCATGAAGCTAGATACACAAAATCAAATGCTAGTATATGAAAGACTTGTCAAGACTATGCTAGAATAGTACAGAGCATAGTGAGGTTAGCTATGATAAATGACTATTGGATATATGGTGTTAAATATGATTGAAACTAGCTTAAACAACGTTAATGTGTAATCAAGCTACAACACATAAGGAAAGAGTTATGCTTAGTATACTACAAGAGAAACCCAATGAATAGTATATGTTAGTAGAGATAATTGATACAATAGTGTAAACATGACTTTGATTTCCTACAATATTATGTATGATAAACACACAAGGATTGTGCATTCTATATAGTTTTGGCGTTTATAATTTTTCATTTTGTTTAAAGTCACATTGATTAAATAAAATATGATGTAAATAACCCTTGTATAGGTTGTTAATGTAAATTACAAGTACACTTGGTGACAACAGACTTCGCCAAACTAAAGTAAAGATAATAGAAAATGGTTAGATAATTCAAGCTTATAAAAAAGTTAGATATGAGTTTTGCTTAGGGAACATGTCTATGAAATTTACATTTCAATGCAATTATGACTAAGTTGTCAAAAAAAATAATGCATTGACATTATAAAAGTACATCTTGTTGCATCAATATTCTATGAACGTCCAATTAGGAACTTGTTATTATATAGTTTACTTTATGAGATTATGATCTAACTTGTTTCTAGAAAGAAGTCGTGAGAAAATCATGCAGGTGCACATGGTTCCAAGAAGCACCGTTAAATGGAAATCAGTAAGTCGAAAGCGAAAGAGAATTTCATTGATGGGAAAGGTAACATATAGAATCTGCATGATTCCTTTATTATTATGAAAGGTTAGTAAGATGTTATCATTTGATTAAGAAGTTGCATTGATGGAAAAACATAGTTTAAAAAACTTGATATGTCAGGAATATACTTTGTAAGAAGTTTTGAAAATTTCTATTGAAATACTTTAGTGTGGTAACCACGGATTTTTTTAAGAAGGATTAGTTTTGTATATGGAATATTTGTGATAAGGTAATTATTTCATAGAATTTTTGAATGGTTTGTGTGTGCATAGATATTATAAGTACCACATTATGTAAATGACAATGTGTTCTTAAACATATTGGATGTATAATGTTGTGACTTAAGACTTAGTTAAACATACCTTGATGTTGAGCGAGTAAGCTCTATAACATCAAGAATATTGAGTTACCATGTGGATATGGTATTGATCTAGTGGGTTTAGGAACATCAAGAATGTTCACAGTTATTAGCATTTTAATTTGTTGTGGGGCAAGTAGGCTCCTGAAACATCGAGTATGTTCAGTGATTATAGAATATTTCATGTATGTAATATTTCTTTTGGAAAAAGTATTAATTATTACATGTAATGAATTATTGTTGTTCCAAAATACCATAATTGAAGAACTGAATATGAATATATGAAACCAGTTAAATAGAAAAAATGTACCTAAAGACTAATTAGATAAAGAGTTATGAAACTTTTGAGCTGATCACCGAGGACACCCTAGGTTATAAGGCTCTAACTTTTAAGAAACATTTTCTACAATAAACATATATTTTTAAAACAAAGTATACAGTATTAACCAAATCATTAAGAGGAAAAAGAAATTGGATAATTAAACTATGTGATTAAGTGAGAGAAATTGCGTTTGGTGTTGAGCGTGTTGGCTTTGGAGCACCTAAACTGTTTAGCTCTGAATTTTTTGATAAGTTAGTACAGATTTTCCAGTGAACACCCTTGCAAGGTGTTAGGATTTGTTGAGTTCTCTATGATATTAAATTCCTACGAAAAGAGCTACCAGCGAGCACACATACGATGTAATATGATCTTAAGCAGAAATTTCAGAGAGAACCCAGGTGAGGTGTGAGGTTATGGAGTGATATCTTTTATGATATTAATATTTCAGGCTCTTTGTAGGAGATACACTTGAGAGCTGTAAAAGCCGATGAAGGGTATCATTCTTGTATTAGATAAATAAAATATATACAGGTTGAGGAGGAATGCACGTGAACTAGTGGATTCATGAGGAGATGGCCCTCATGTATATATGCATGCCAAAACTCTTGAAGGAACATTTCATCCAAGAAGTGCTTGAAACATCAATGCGATAAGAAAAGTATGTGTGTGATATTCGGTAATTTTTGCACCATGATATGATGAATAATGAAACATTGGACTGCAAATTTGTATAGGAGGTGAATCCATATTTTCCAAATGTGATAAAAAGAATGTTGTTATGTGCATTGGTAATTGCTTTTAATTATTAAATGTTTCATAATATGTGAGAATGTTATGATTATACATATGTTATATTAATGTGATATGAATTACTTTTGTTACACAACAATGTGCAAATGATTAAATGTACTTAGGAAAGGTACTGCTATACAAAATGTATAGATATTGATGATAAAATGGAAACATCATGTGATAGAAATACAAATACTTGAATGATTTGTTTTAGATTATGAATGTTATATATGTCATGTACGATTGATAAATTTTGTAGGTAAATCTTTGAGAGTAAATCTAATCTTTAAAAGTTGTTATTGAAAACAACAACATTATGTTGCAAAGTATTTTCTCTCTATGTTCCTCTTGATTATAAAATAATCATATTTATTCACTTATTTTGTGTTAATCCTAGAAAAACATTGTAGTATTGGTGTAAACCGTTGGTTATGAAAGGAAAAGAATATTAGAGACATTTTGAAGAAATGTCAAATCAAGAAAAGAACGATAAAGTTTCAGAAAATGTATGTTGAAGATTACTACACCGAGGATGGTGTAACTTTAATGGGGGTGGCAGTTAACATCCTAGCCACTAATCCAATTTTTCTACCACAGAAATACAAATAAAAGGTACAATGTGAAAATCCTTGGCGAGATCCTCAAGGTATGTCGGTAAAGAACTGTAAGTATTAGTGTGAATTTATTAAGTTGTAATTTTATTTGTAGATTTAGGAGACTAAAGGATTTGACTAGACTTGAAGAAGAAGAATAATCAATGTTTATTAATGAAGACATTTAACTATATGTTTTGGACAACGAAGAAACCAATATATAAATATGTAATATGGATTGTCATTATTTTAATTGGTTAAACCAATATATATATATATATATATATATATATATATGGATTGTCATTATTTTATTTGGTTAAGTATAAGCAGTAAATAAGTTTAAAAGAACTATTCGTGATAGCTATAATGGTTGTTTTATTTTTAGTTAGATGGAATAAAACCACCCGAAAGGAAGGGTGGTGCCTTGATCTAGAGAAGAGGGTCTTCCACACTGAGTGGGGTTCACACAAAATGTTTTGGGTACATACTAAATTTACTTTCTTTAATCAGAATATTTGGCTACACATCCAGATATCTGTTTCACGTGGAACTATTGGTTTTTGTTAGTGTCAAAATATGATTCATAGAAAGATCTAGGAGCTAAGGAATCTTCACAACTTAATAAATTCACAGTCTATGGAGAAAATCAATGAAAAGAACAAAATTAACGCATAGGAATAATGCCAATATATGAAGTTTCTATTACTTCCCAACATGTAAATATGGCTGGAACATGTTTATAATACAATAGGATAAAATCCTTAGCCTTTGGAGGAAAATTGGATGCATACATGTGGCAGGCTTAGATTGGACCTCAAACCCCATTATATGGACCAATGAGCTCCCAAACCACCTCAAACGGTCACGAATGGCCATGTGAACATGGAAGAAGCATGCTAGGACATAAATGGGGGTAGGGTAGGAATGCTAAAGTGCATGGGTGAGTGGGAGTGGCTCTAGGAAGCAATAAATTATCCAAAAGAGCCAAAAACACCCAAATACCATGCATGGTCTGTCCAACCAGGTTCCCTGTTTTAAGGAGTGGGAGCACACCAAGGACTGAACAACCATAAATCAGGGCACATGTGTCTCCAGAATGGTCAAATGAGGACACATGGGTGCATTAATGTGTCAAAAACACCAAATACCTTACTAAACCAACATAACCAAGGTTTGGACCTTATGACATGAGTGAAAAACAAATGAAAGTGTTTCCTAGGTGTATGTGACCATGGTACTAGGTGGAATGGTGCTCTAAAACCCCCCCTTAATTTTGAATTACTGTAACCATATCAAAAATTGAGGCCTTGGCAACTACGGCTCATGTCACCTCTTACAAAAAAAAAATATTTGTCCATATACCAAGCTAAGGGGGAAAACCTCATGGAAACAAAAACTCCCCTAAAAATGGACATGGAGAAAAAAATGAAAGTGAATATAATTTATCACCATGTGTCACCCACTCTAAGAAGTGATCTCAGATAGGTGAATGTATTCTTTGTGAAGCTCTTGGTGAAAATGTCAGCAGTTTTCTCTGCAAACTCGGTAATACTGCAACAATAGCATCTGCGCATGCACTAAGCTCCAGATATAGTGCATGTGTATATCAATGTTATTGGTCATATATCTTTGTATTGGATTAGTGGAAATATTTATTGCACTTTTATTGTCACACCAAATGACAGTGGGTGAATCAAGTGCAAAACCAAGCTCTCCAAGAATGCCTTGCAACCACACACATTGTGTAGTTGCATTCACTACTCCTTTGTACTCAGCCTCAGCTAATGAAAGGGATATAGTGTATTTTTTATTACTTGAAAAACATATGGGACCATTTTAAAGCATGAATACATAACTTGAAGTGGAATTTATGTCAATTGAATCTCCATCCCAATCAAAATCTGTAAATCCAACTATTTCTAGTGGATAACTAGCAGCATAGTGTATCTCAAAGTGTTTAGTTCCTTGAAAATAATGCAAGATCCTATTTGCATCCTTCCAATGGATCTCATGAGGCTCCTACATATATGTTGCAACAACACCTACTGCATAAGCTGAATTAGGTCGATAGTGTGTGAGGTACAACAAGCTCCCAACTAGTTTCCTATACAACAAGATGTCCACCAATGGAGATGAACCAAAATCACCTATTTCACTCTGAAAAGGAAGGGAAACTTGCATGAATTACATTAATCCATTTTAAACTTCAATAAAAGGTCTAAATCATACTTTGATTGGCTGACATTGATCCCTGCATCATATTTATCAATCTCCAAGCCAAGAAATTGTTTCAACAATCCAAGGTAAGTCATTGAAAACTCACTATGAAAAGAAGACTTAATCAAACCTATATAATAAATGCAATTTATAGTGATTAAAATATCATCAACATACAGTATCATTACCTGTAATGAATCATATACATGATGCAATTATACATTAGGATCATATTTTCATCTATCAAATCCTAGTCAAAGAAGAAAGTTGTCAATCTTGGCATATCAACACCTGGGAGATTGCTTGAGGCCATAGAAACACTTCTTCAAATTACAAAAACGTGAAGGATCATGAATTAAATATTTATTTTGGTGCATACAAATTTCTTCATGAATGTCACCATGAATAAAATCACTCTTGACATCCATGTGGTGAACCTCCCATTGCTTAGATGCAGCAATGGCCAAAAATAGCCTGATACAATCCATCTTTGCAAATGATGCGAATGTCTCTATATAGTCCACTCCTTGGAATTGAGAGAAGCCTTTGGTAACCAAACTATCCTTGTACTTGATATCAGAACCATATTCAGCCACCTTGGTCCTATATACCCACTTACATTGCACTAGTTTCCTCTTGGAAGGTAGAGGAACCAACTCCCAAGTTTCATTGTCTTGCAAAGACTTGAACTCTTCTTGCATTGTTTTTTTCCATATTGGGAAAAGTAACACTTATATATATATCTGAGGATGTATAATACCATCATAAAGAATCTCTCTAAAATATTCAATTCACAAGTCGAGAAAGCATTGTGAAATTGAGATCTAGTCTTCCTAAAGTCTAGTGGATCTCCAACAAGATCACCAGTTGCTTGTATGGTTTTATCATCCCACTTTGGCCTTATAAAAAATTAATGAACTATACATGTCATCAAAATCATATTAAATATCAGAATCAGAAAAAATCAGAGAAATAAACATCACTTACATCATCATTGAGAGGAGGATGTGAGCATCTCCCCTTGACTAGTTTGATCTCCTGCAACGACTCTTCTTCGAACTGCACACTCATTTCAATGAATGTTTTATAAGATGAGGGGTCAAATATATTGTATCCCTTTGTATATTCAGCATATCCAACCATAATGGACTCCTTTATTTTATGTTTCAAGGCCTTTCTCTTCTCAGGAGGAATTTTATCCCAAGCATTTGAGCCAAAAACCCTGAAATGAGAAACATTGGGATTGTGACCACTCCAAACCTCAAATGGAGTTTTTCCTTCCAATTCCTTGTGTGAAATTTTTTTCTGAACATATCCAATGCAATTTATGTCTTCAACCCATATATTAGGAGAAAAATCCTTAGCCTCCATCATGCATGTTTCCATCCCTTTCAGAGCTCTATTCTTGCGCTCTACAACTCCATTTTGTTGTGGTGTGTAGGGAACAGAATGACGCATATGAATGCCAATTTCATGACATATCTGATGTAAGTTATTTTTGACATAATCCTTTGCATTATTATTCCTAAGGTAATTGATTTTATTCCAACTCATTTTCTCAACTAAATCTTTGGACGCTTTGAAAGTCTCAAAAATTTCAGATTTTTGCTTGAGAAAATACACCTAGGAGTTGCTTGAGAAATCATCTATGAAATTCAACACATACCTTCAATTCCCATATGATGGTGTGGGAAGAGGCCCTATCATATATTAATGGATCATATAAATAAATTGTACAGCCCTCCTTTCATTTCCTTTGTCATAGTTTCCCTCATCATGTTTCCCCACTATGCAAACCTTGTTAGATTTTTAACATTTCAGCTATATGATCATAGGATATTATCTGAGAGAATAAAAAGCATGGAAATCAATCACAAGAGACAATGAACACAAATATTTTCCTTGAGGAAACCATAAAGAAGAAAACCCCGCAACTTCCTCAGAGACAGAATCAACACCAAAAGTAAAACCCAAAGACAATAAGATGATCTCCCAACGGAAGTAGTCTCTCTCTCTCTCTTGTGCCAGCTTCTTCTCTCTCTTAGTTATGCGCTAAAAATGAGTGTGAGTGAATGTGTATGAATGTGTATTAAATATAGAAGATCCGTCTCTATTTATACTAATTCCCAACTTGACAATAAATCACTAGGGTCGACTTCTCTAGGAGAGTCTAATAACCCTAGGGCCCCACAATTGCGGGGAATTTAAACCTTGATCAATAAGGAGGGTTATACTCTATGACTGTACATGACTTTTTTACATTATTGAATCTCTCGATAGGAACATCGAGGCATGACATGGATCAATTACATTACAGATACTTCCCAAAATAAGCATCAAGGTACAATACATAAGATATACAAGTGAATACATTCTGAAGTTACAAATACATCAACACTCCCTCTTAACTAGGAAGGTATTCTCTTGACACAATTTATCAACACACGTCTTCTTCTCTATATCATCTTGATCATCATCAAGTCATCTTCATCTTCAAGTCATGTTCATCAAGTCTGGATCATCACTTGATCGGGAGCATCATTGGATCATCATCAATTCTGGATCATCATTGGATCATCATCAAGTATGGATAATCAATTGATCTGGATCATCACTACTATATCATCACTACTGCTATCTCAATTCTACTTGTCACAGGAAGTTCTACAGAGCCAGCCCTTTTTCATGTTGTTTTTAGGCCTATCCTTCATGTAGGTCTTCATCATCTTCAGCACTTATATCTGACCATGGAATGAGCCATGTTAGAAAGGCCCACCCAGAACTTACATCTAACCATGGGAGGAACACATCCAAGAACCATGTTAGAAAGGCACGCCCAGCACTCACATTTGACCATGGGAGGAACACATCCAAAACCCATGTCAGAAAGGCCCATCACTCACATCTGATCTCATCTTCTTAGAAAGGATATGCACTTACATTCGACCTCATCTTGTCAGAAAGGCGATGCACTTACATCCAACCTCATCTTTTCAGAAAGGCTTTGCACTTACATCCGACCTCATCTTGTCAAAAATTCTCTAGACTTATATATGATCATGTGGGAACACATCCTCCAGTCACGTCATAATGGATCTGCACTGATCATGTGGGAACACATCCCATAATCACATCAGAATATCTCTACACTTATATCTGATCATGTGGGAACACATCCCTCAATCACATCAGAATGGCTATACACTGATCATGTGGGAACACATCCCACAATCACATTAGAATATCTTTGCACTGATCATGTGGTAACACAACCCACAATCACATCTGAGCATCTCTCCACTTACATCTGATCATGTGGAGCTCAACCTTCCACCATGTCATAAAGGCCAACGGACACATAAATTCCCTTTGGAGGGAACCTCGATCTAGAGAACACCAAGCTTCTCCCTAAATTACTCAAATTTCACTCTAGCTAATGGTTTGGTCAATACATCAGCTATCTGCTTGTCCATCGCAACATATTGGAGCTTCACAGCTCCTCTCTACACCATATCCCTAATATAGTGATATTTGATCTAAATATGCTTTGACTTGTCACGGAACATTGGGTTCTCTAACAGCTTCACATAGCTCTGGTTGTCATAATATATACATGTAGCATCTATCTAAAGATCAAATAAGTCATACAGTAGCTTTCTCAGCCACACTACCTCACAAATAGCCAAACAAGCTACAAAATACTCTGCTTCTATTGTACTCAGTGCCACACAGGATTGCTTCTTGCTAAACTAGGATATCACACCTGATCCCATACTGAAGCAACATCCTGAAGTGATGTTTCTATAAATGGCACTGCCTGCCCAATCTGAATCCACATAACCTTCCAGTTTAATCTTCTAATTCCCTTCATACTTGAGCCCATAATCAACTATACCCTTCAAGTACCTTAGAATATGCTTTGCAGCAATCAAGTGAACATGTCTTGGATCCATCAAGAACTGGCTCAATGTGTTCACAACAAAGCAAATAGCTGGTATTGTATACATCAGGTACATTAAGGACCCAATCATCTGAGGATACATCGTAGCATCAATCAATTCTTATGAAGCATCACTCAATAGCTTCAGGTTCGATGCCATAGGTGCGGTCATGGCCTTGAAGTCCATCATCCTAAACCTCTTCAGGATCTCTACTGCATACTTCCCTTGTCCCAGGGAAATTCCATCTGCATTCTTCCACACCTCCATGCCTAGAAAGTAGTGCATCATACCCAAGTACTTCATTTCGAAATCGATAGCAAGCTTTCTCTTTGTATCAGCAATCAACCCATCCTCATCTATTACAAATAAATCATCTACATACAGTAGGAGTATCACTGGGTTCCCTTATTCAACCTTGTAGTAAAGGTTGGAATCTGTTTTACTCTTGGTAAATCCCAAATTGGATAGGAAGTTGTCAATTCTGCCGTACCATGTCCCATGTGCCTGTTTCAAACCATATAGAGCTTTCTTTAACTTAAACACATGAGTATCTCTGTCATGTGTCTCAAAACCAAGTGGCTGCTCCACATATATTTCCTCTTATACTACACCATTCAAGAAATCTATCTTGACATCCATCTGGTGTACTTTCCACTTCATTACTACAGCTAAAGTAAGTACTGATCTGATGGAAGTATATATGGATACAAGAGCAAAAGTCTCTTCATAATCTATTCCTTCTTTCTGAGAGAAACCATGAGCCACAAATATTTCTTTATATTTCTCTATGCCACCATCTACAACATGCTTGATCTTATAGATTCATTTGGAAGTTACAATAGACTTCTCCTCTGGTTTTGGGACAACATCCCAAACATCATCCTTCATGATTGATTGATACTCTTCGATCATATCATCCTTCCATTCTTTATTTTTTATTGCTTCTTCATAGTTGGAAGGTTCTTTATCGATGAAGTCACATAATAGGGCTACATAAACGGAGCATTACCTGGTTCTTTTCCTCTCTCTGTGTATCTCTTCTGGAGCCCCATATCTTTCTGCACCTTGGATGGCTTCTCATACCCAAGCAGGTTTCCTCTTGTGAGGATTCTTCTTCCAAGGTGGATCTATAGGTTCTTCTATTTCTTGATATTCTTCTTAAGTTGCATCGTTCATGGTTGTGTCATGAATTTTGGGTACTTATGTTTCTTCAGGTTCTTCAGCAGGTCTCTTTCTGGATTTGTTGTAAGCTGAGTCTTCATCAAATGTTATGTCCCTACTGATGTCGATCTTATTTAATCCTATGAAGTATATTTTGTAATCCTTCGAGCTTTCAGAGTATCCCACAAATATACCCTTCCTTCCTGAAGGATCTAACTTTGTCCTCTTTTCTTTTGGAATGTGAATGTATACTAGAAAAATAAATATTCTGAGATGACTAACTTCTGGTTTATTTCCTAAAAACACTTCTTTAGGTTTCTTGTTCTTGAGTACTCTATGTTGAGTATGATTTTGTACATACAGAGCTGTTCTAGCTGCTTCTTCCCATAGATGCATGGGAATATCTTGATCATGAAGCATTGCCCTTGCAGCTTCCATGATCATTCTATTCTTCCTTTCTGCAACCCCATTCTGTTGTCGATTATATGGAGTGGTAAACTCCCTCTTAATCCATGAATCTTTGCATAATTCCTTGAATTCATTTGATGTGAATTCTCTGCCATTACCTGATCGAAAAATATTGATCTTCTTCTCTATGTAGTTTTCAATCAAGGATTTGAAGTCCTTGAACTTGCTAAATACTTTGTCTTTGTTCTTCATGGAGTATATCCATGTCTTCCTAGAAAAATTATCAATGAAAGAAACATAGTATACATAACCGATTAATGAAATGGATGACATTGAACCGCATACATTGGAGTGAATGATTTACAAGATTCCTTTAGCTTTTCTTTTTCTACTTGGAAATATCTTCTTTGTGTTCTTTCCTCTAGCACATCCCTTGCATACTCCTTCATGTTTTGCTTGTATTTCTGGAAGACCTTCAACAACTTTGCTTGCAAGTGGTAGTGCCCTATAGTGCACATGTGCAAGCCTTCTATGCCAAAGTTCATTTGGTTCTACTGAGTCATGAACCAAAGCTTCTTTTGGTTGGCCCTTTAATCTATATAGTCCTCCCTCTTATTCTCCAATTACTACTGCATCGCCAATAGTCTTTCCTTTTGGCCACATGAGAACTTGGCCATCTATAAATGCAACTCCCATGCATTTTGCATCTAATGCAAAGATGGAGAGAACATTCTTCTTTGGTCCTAGTACAAATAGGACATCCTTTATTTTCATAGACTTTCTAGAGTCTAATTTGTAGGAGGATTCTCCACTACCTTTTGCTAGATACTGCTAGTCATCCCCAAGTTTCACCTTGTGGGGTGATTCATGTTCTGATAATTTCACAAATGATTCTTTGAATATTTTCATGTGTTTGGAATCCCAACTATCTATAATCCAATCATTGCTTCCATGTGTGATGTTTCCCATGAGAGTGGAAATCAAAACATATTCTTCATCACTTGAAGAATCATCACTGTCTTGTTTAATTCTCTTTTTGGAAGGCTCATCATCTTCTACAGCATGAGCATGATGTATTTTCTTTTTTCCCTTCCTCTTGTGAGATCTATCTTTGTTTCTAGGACAATCTCTTGCAAGGTGTCCTCTTTCATCACATGTATAGCAAATGAAATTAGACAAATCTTTGTTATATTTTTTGGTGTTATTCTTTTGGAGAGAGTGCTTACCTCTGTGATGGTCTGTTCTGCTTTTCTTGGATTGTACTATGAGATCTTTATCTTCACTTCCCATATTTGCTTCTAGAGATAATATTTGATCTTCTTCTTGAGAGCACTCCTCCCACAGTCTACTAAACTTGACTAGCTTATTTTTGGCATAGATCCCTTGAATGAAAGAGTCCCATTCCCTAGGGAGACCATTCAGGGTGGTCATCACAATTTCTGCATTCTCTACTTCTTCATCTACCGCTTCAAGTTTTTCCTTGATTTGAGAAACCCTTGTAAAGTAAGACAGGATGGTCTCCGCAGTCTGGATCTTTACATTCTTCAATTGGTTTCACAGAGTCATCTTCTAGTTTATGTTCTTCACTTCAAATAACTTGGCCAGGGCATCAAACATCTCTTTAGGTGTCTTTAAATAGGACACTTGAGGTATGAGATGATCCTTGATTGAATAAGAAATAATCCTCTTAGCCATGAAAAATTTCTTCTTGTGTAAGGCCTTAGCCTCATCTCCCTCTGCAACTAGAACCTCTTCATTGATGTAAGAGTCCAATTCATTTTCTTCCAGGACCAGGGAGATATTATACTTCCAAGCTTGAAAGTTAGTAACTCCCTCAAGATTTTCATTAAGCTTGGTATGATGAGACATCTTAACAGAGAACCTCAAATGGAAATACAAAAGATTTAGATCTTACCAGGTTAAGATGTCTGAACTGGATCTAGAGCTGAATTTTTGCAGAGCTGGTTTTTTGGTTTAGGAGCAGATCTAGGGTTTGAATTTCCTGAAGTTCTACCCAACCAAAAATTTTGATCTTGATCTCTAAAATTCAATTTTTGGGAGGAGATCAATCCAGGCCTGGGCTCACTCAAAAATTGCACTCTTATGGAAATCCCTAATTTCTCGTAGTAGTGTCAGGTCAAAAACTAAAAATGCTCAAAATCACATTTTGCTTCGACAAAAAGATAGCCCCGGAGAGGAGATTCATCCCAACCTCCTTTTGCTGAAAATATATGGAGAGAGATACAAAAAAGTAGGAGGCCCTAGCTTCAACAGCTGCACAGTGTCTTCTTCTCAGGTTAGCTCTGATACCATGTTAGATTTTTAACATTTAAGCTATATGATATTGGGATCTTATCTGATAGAATAACAAGCACATCAATCAATCACAAGAGATAATGAACACAAATATTTTCCTTGGGGAAAGCATAAAGGAGAAAACCCCACAACTTCCTTAGAGATAGAATCAACACAACTTCCTCAGAGATAGAATCAACACCAAAAGTAAGGACCAAAGACAGTAAGATGATCTCCCGACAGTAATAGTCTCTCTCTCTCTCTTTTCCTAGCTTCTTCTCTCTCTCTCTCTCTCTCTCAGTTATGCGCTACAACTGAGTGTGAGTGAATCTTTATGAATGTGTATTAAATAGAGATGCTCCCTCTCTATTTATACTAATTCCCAACTTGACAATAAATCACTAGGGTCGACTCCTCTAGGAGAGTCTAATAACCCTAGGTCCCCACAACTGCGGGGACTTTAACCCTTGATCAACAAGGAGGGTTACACCCTGTGACTGTACATGAATTGTTTACATTATTGAATCTCCAAATAGGAACATCGGGGCATGACATGAGTTAATTACATTACAGATACTTATCGAAATAAACATCAAAGTACAATACATAAGATATACAAGTGAATACATTCCGAAGTTGCAAATACATCAACAAACCTTGCATGTGCCTTTGGGAAACTTGATACTTGGAAGCCCTTCAACCATGTTTCCTTTGCATAGTGCTTGAAAATACCCGATGGACCACAGTAAGGATGTATGTTCGAGAAGGAATATTGCATGGAATCCATGTTCCCTGAGTCACCTAAATCTATAATGAAGGAAGAAAAGCCAGAAGATCCAACAACTAAAGCATGGCATCTTTCCTTGTTCTCTGAGCTTGAACCTCCCTCTTTCTTGCTTGTGACTTCTAGAAGGGAGATGTTGTTCTTCTCAAAGGGTTGAAAAATCATGTCTATGATTTTCTTAATGCATTCACTCTCTTGATTCCAACCTTTGTGACAATAAGTGGATTTTGTCTTCTCTTGCTTCTTCTTCTCTTTGTCCTTTCTAGGATTCGAACTCCCCTTGGAAGAGTTGGGATTCTCCTTCTTCTTCTTCTCTTGCTGCTTTGAATCCTTGGATTTATTCTTTCCTTTGGCTTGATTCAAAACATCTGTAGCAAGGGGTTGATCCTTGGTGTATTTGATGATAACCATTTGCACCAATTTGTCTTGTTCATGAGTCAAAGACTCCATTAAGTATTCCATTGAAGGAATTATCCAAATTCGAACTGTCATCTTGTCTGAGTGGAATGTGGATACAAACACTGAATACTTAGGGCCTAGCTTTTAAATAATGGACAAGATCAATTTCTCCTCTTGCTTCTCAATGCCACACTATTTTAGCAGAAGCACCAACAATTTGAACTTTTTGAAGAAATATTGGATCATCTCAAAGTGAGTTGGGCTCAGTGAGATCAACTCATTTTCTTGTTGGTTTCCTCTCATCTCATCAATATTCCAAAAGAGTGACTTGATCTTGAGCCAGAATTCATTGGGTGTGGTAATACTGTCTACATGGAAGATAAGGTCCCTCAAAATACTAATACAAAGCATACAAAGTGATTCATCAAACCTGTTGAAGTACTTCAATTTTTCCACAACAGAGTTAGGATTGGCCTCAGTCCCCATGGATACTCTATAGAGGCCTTTTGAACTCATCTGGATCACCATTTCAACCTTCCATTCAAAATAATTGAACGCGGTAAGAAAGATATGGCTCTTGTCCATTTCTTCATGTGCACTCGGTGACAAAGACACTGGAACTACCTATAATGAAAATATTGGAGTCGTTATCCAACCATGCATCATTATTTGGTTTATTTGGATTAATTTACCACTTATCCTAATTTTTTGACTCAAACATGTGACTACATCATCAACTGGATCTCCTCCTTCAATCATGGAACCTAACTGAGTCTTATCCTTCAATTGGGGAGCCTAATTGAGCCTCCCTCTTCAATATAGGAGAAAATATGGGTTGATCTACATGAAATATGCACCACATTCAATGAACTAGAGGTTGTTTCACCTACCTTGCAGTTAAATTGAAGTTGCAAAGGAACCTTACTCATCTTTTTCCTAATTTTGGTTAAAGCAATTAATTGGAGTGATTAAAGGTGCCTCCACCTACCTTTGGTGACTCAGTTCAGTTCATATCAGCTAACTAAATTCATATAGTCTCCCTCACCTACTTGTTGGCATGCAATTGAGTTCTATTAAGTTAGACGCGGTCTAAACTGCCTCCGAGTCAGTTAGAGTCAATTATGTTGAGTTAAGTGGTTAGCTGATATGTCAAGTGGTGTCTAACTAACAACTAATACATTCTCATGCACCCAATTCAAATGACCTCTCATAGATTTGAATTGCATGGCTCTTTATGCCATTGTATTGTATTAATATTCTGATTAATGATCATAAGAAAATATATAGTTGCAAGTCTTTTTGCACTATTAATGTCATTTATCGAGTATAATTCATCTATTGAATCTATAGTAAGTTTATGTCTTGGTTCTTAGATTGTTGTGCCTCAATTTTATATGGTATTAGATCCATGGAAGTACAAGAAAACTCTTCTATAGAAGCTACAATGGATCTTTGATGAATATTGAGCAAATTTGCTCAAAGTTATTCGAACTTTGCACCAGAAGAAGAGCGTTTACCACATAAGTATTGGAAAAATAGCCTTGCTACATCTGGATTCTATCTAGAGAAGTATATCTAGGCATGAAGAAAACTCCAAAAGTGCAGGTTGTTTTTCCTTATTTTGTTTGTTTTGTGTGATTGCAGGTATCTCAAGAAATTCTAATTGCATTTGCTGTAGTTGCAAAATGAACTCCTCCTCAAGCAATCTTCTCACTCCTTTCAAGTATCATTAGTGAAAAGAGGTTATTGAGGTATCATTGTGCTCCAAAGGAATCTATAGAGTCACCATGGGAACGGAGATAGAGCCAAATGCAATGATAGAGAAGGAAAAATATTGGAACAAACTAGATGAAGTGTATGGTTTCCTATGCCTCTCTGTTTCTAAGGATATTCTTTTCCATCTCTCTGGATTGAAGACTCCCAAGGAAGTGTGAAGGATGATTTTATAGCCTATCAGTTGGAGAATCAACTGATCTCTCTCAATCCTGGAAACTTTGATACCATCCATGAATTGTTCACTAATTTGAAGCACCTAGTGCCCCAATTGAAGCAATGTGAAGTTCGGAATAAATATGATCATCTCATTATTTCTATTCTTTCGAAGTTAGGAACAAACTAATCTTTCTCTATATCTACCTTCCATACCAGAAATATTCCAATTACAAATTTGAAGATGCGACCCTAAATGCATTCATTGAGTCTCTTACCAATGAGCATGATAAACTTGTTTAGATGGAAATAAAAAGAAAGAGAAGACAAATTTTGACCCTCCCAAGCAGAAGGAGAAAAACCAGTAGTTGGATGATCCCTAAGGCTTGAAGAAAAATAAGCAATGGGGAAAAGAGAAGACAAAGTGCTCTTACTGTGCTACAGGCTTTCATCCCAAAAGATCTTGCATGAAGAGAACTATTGATCAGATGGCCCTTCTCCTTGAGAAAAATAACATCACTCTTCCAAAAGTTGCTAATAAGAAGGATACCCAATATCAGAATAATCAGCCTAAAAGAGGATGTGCACTCATGACTAATGTTTCAAAGGTGCTGAGGCCTGGAAAATCATAGGTAACAACAATAGGGATTCTCCCCAATAAGCGTTTCCAATTATCTCGTTATTTTTTGGTATGGGGAATCCGTCCGGTTTATGTTCTGACTACTGTAGGTCAAGTAATGGTTAAAATGCTTTACTAGTTGTGGCCCGGTCCACCGTTTAGGTGTATTTTTTAGTTTTATGTTTAGGTATGATATGCAAGTGCCTAGATAAATGAAATTGATAGAGAAAATGAGGAGCGTCAAAATGTGATGCGCAGGTTCTTACCACTCATCATACCTCTCTCACTTCTAAATAGTAAAGAAAGAAAACTAACTAAAAATCTCTCACCTATCCCTAGGGATCAATACTGTAATTGATGTTGAGTAATTTATTGTATAACATGCATAACGAACACTACAGATAGCTATTAATATTTATGAATACATGCATATCAATAGACAGATAAACAAAGAGATAGCTCATTGTTAATTAAAACATTCATTACTCAAGTATGATTGTGAAAATTTCATAGAAATAAACAAGAGCACATTCATAACATGAAAGAATTCATAAGTTAGAACGGTCTCATAGTTCATGGAAACAAGTTGAAACATAAATAGTTCACATCCAACCAGTCCATGTCAAGCATTTGAAACCCCACAGTGCTTTCTCCAGCCCAAAAAATATAACTCTTTATTATAAGATGAAATAGTTCTTCTTACAATAATCTTGCACAAAGATAGTCAGAAAAAAGGTCCCTTGATACATCAAGCTTGCCTATATCTATACAAAATGCAAAAAAATATTAGGATTCCCTCATTGTCTTTTGGGCTTCCCCAACCTTTTCCATACAAAATTTTGTCTTTTAGCTTATGAACAAAAAGATAAATACAATATATTACATTTTTTTATCAAAGTGCTAGACAGTCCAACTAAGAGGGTCCAGCCTGCTCGTTCATAAACTTTCTCCATACATTTGCCTGTGCTGCTATATTCTCAAAACCAGAAGGTTCGAGAAATATGATAGTAATTTTGTGCTGAGCAGCCTGGGATTTTACACCCGCTATCCTGGCAGGAATCAAGCGGAGCTGGTCTTCCATCAAGTGGATACTCACAGATGCATGTGTTATTTAAGTCTTAAGTATATTTTCTTCTAACTCCTTGACTTTCCAAGTGACCTGTTCATCTTTGTTGCATCTCTCTTGTAATTTTTTCAAAAACATCTCATGCTATGGAAGCACTTCTAATCTCTTTGCAGCCGAGGTCTAACACTAAATATAAGTTAGGAGCACTCTCCTACATAATTCAGCATAGGCATTCTTTGTTTTCTTCACTGTCTTTTTTAGTTCTTTTGTTGCTTTGCTAGCAAACTTGATCAACTCGTATTCCAACTTTAACATCTCCATATCT
The DNA here is from genome assembly GCA_001517045.1 of Pseudotsuga menziesii. NCBI lineage: Eukaryota > Viridiplantae > Streptophyta > Pinopsida > Pinales > Pinaceae > Pseudotsuga > Pseudotsuga menziesii. The sequence continues at coordinate 114,245 of LPNX010167085.1, read as the reverse complement.
TTGACAGATATATCTGTGGGATATTCCTTATTTGTTTCTACCAATTCCATCCTTCCCTACAGAGTTTCTAGGATATCTTGTGTCCTATCCAAAAAAATAGAGGATGTATTTACAATTTCTTCTAATTTGATGTCTATTTGTTGAAATTTAAATCTTTCTTCCACCATTTGTAGTTGCATTTGATGAATCTTCTTTCGGAGCATAAGGGCATGATTCTTTAAAGGTTCAATATCAACCTTCTACTCCATGATTGACTTTATTGAAGCTGCTAGTGAATTCTTTTGATCCTCCAAGGCTGCTATCTAAGTCTCATATAGCATAGCCTTCCCTTCTGCAATGGTCTTTTTTCTCTTCCAGCTCTGTCACTTTACCTTCCAATGTGGTTCCAATCTACCCTTTTCCTTATCCCATTCTTCAACTGATAACCTAAGCTCACCCCTCTCTGCTTCCACACTCTGATATTTCTGTTGTAGCTTTCCAAGCTTTGACAAGGTGGTCTAGAAATTCTTCTCTATATTTCCTGCAGATATTAAAAAAGAATATTTCTTGACCTGTAGAGTTTGGCATTCTTCCTTTGATACCTTAACTACACCGATCATATCCTCATACTTCCTGTTCAAACTCTGACTTTCACTGCTTTCTTTCTTCAAAGTCTCCTTCGACTGTGTGACCTTTTTCTGAGATTGTTCTAGGTCTGTCATGATTATGTACACATTATCCTCAGTGTCTAGGGTTAGAGATACCCAATCCCTCGCCAATAATCATGGATCTTTGTGTGTACCATGAACCACTATCTTATCAGCCACCATCATTCCTAGATTATCCCCATTTTCCACTTTCTTCTCGGTTCTTTTTACAATTCTCTTTTTTTCTTTGTTGTAAAAAATAGTGTTAAAATATGGCACCTCCTCCCCTTCAGTGGACATGAAAGGAATTAACTCAAGTCCAAAAATTGACACTGAACCTTCTCCTACTGTACTACTATAAGGAACAACAGGCTCTAATGGGTCAATATCAGACTCAGACTGTCCTTGATCAGTAGGGTCTTTCCCTTCTAATGTCTCTGTTCTCGATCCTTCCGCTGTCTTTTCTGTCTGTGGTTTTTCCTTTTGGACACATTCTAATCTAAACCCTTCACTTTCTACCTTCTTTTTCTGTATTTCATCTTCTTCTTTTCTTCTTCAATCTTCTTTGCTGCTTCTTCAGCTGCTCGTTTCTTTTCTTCTTCTTCTGTTCTCAACTAGTTCTCTTCCTCCTGTACTAGTCTATTATATTCTTCTTGCCTCTTTTTTTCTTCTTCTTCTTATTGCCTTTTCTGCTTCTCAATAGCTTTACCTTTACCACCAATAGTACCTATCTTCTGCTTGAATCTCTTCTTTAAAGCTATCATGTTCTCAACATTTCGGAAGGTTTCTTCATCCTTATCCCAAAAATTGGAATATTCAAAATGTACTCCAGCTTTGGTGCAATACTCAGAAAATTTTCCCACAGAGTCATTCCTATGGAAATTTATTTCACTGAAGTGAAAATACTCTAATTCCTTGACAAAATTTGTTGCATTCTTTACCCTAGAAAATTTGTAACTTCCTACAAGAAAGGGAGCTATAGGATAGACTACTTTCTTTTTCTCAAAATGGAAATTCCCTACTCCATCAATATATAGCTGTCTCATATCCTCTTTCTGGACTACATAGTCTGTGGCATACTTCGGTAGAAGAGAAGGGGCTCTCGAACCACCATAAATTCTTAAATATAGGCCTTCTTCTGTTAGATAATAGCTTTCATGTTCTTGCACAACTTTTAAAGCTTCTTCTAAAATACAATTGCATTCGGACAAGAAGATTAATGTGTACAAGTGCATGATGAAGTTCTCACAAATATCCTTGTAGTAGCTGTGATATTTGTGGGCCCAAAATAGTTTATAAGTTGCATACACTAGAGCTCGGTCCTTATCCCAATGGAACTTTAAGGCTGGGAATGGTTGAGTGCACAGAATGCAACCAATCAAAATAGGACTCATGTAAAATTCTGACTTCTTTTGGGACACTCCTCCCAATGCTGTGCTTATATAAGCTGACAGACTGTTGGATACTATACTTGCCCAGTTAAAAACTGTACCTTGTGTAGCAACAAAATAGATAATTGGTATCCAACCCATTTAAAAAAAATTTCCATTAGCTCTTCCAAAAATTTTGTTCACCATCAAAACAATGAACCTATATGGACTACGGAGAGTTGGTGTTTCATACTCTCCAGAAGGCCTTGTACGGAAGTTCTTTCCTCGTATCATCATCTTCTTGACTATTTCCACCATGTTTAAATTTATCTCCTTTAACCAACTTTCAGTTAGATAAGTTTGTGTTGTTGGTGAATTATACGCCATAGATACATAAGTTGGGCTATATGCAACATAACCTTGCTTCGCAGTATTTTCCAATATCATCCGTGTTACATCTGCCCTAGGTGGAATCCAACTTATCACTTCCAAGCATGGGAAAATCTCAGGTCTAGCAGCCACTTTCATAAGGGCTAACCTCTCAATATTTACATACATGTGCATATCTTCAAAACCAACATCTGGATAGTTTGGCTTGAAATCATCCTATATACCTCTCCCCATTTATATTTTGGCTCAACTCCAGTAATAGATTTAGTATCTTCATAGATGACTTCCGCTCTGGTTATCACCTCCACTTCAGGTTCCTCTTCAGTTGCTTGGGCTTTCTTCTTCTGTTTCCGTGCCATATTGTTGTGTTGATAATTTACCTGTAACCATCATACAACATAATCTCAGTCTATTTATCTCTAGCAAGTGGTGTAGTGAGAAAACAATGAAACAACCAGATATTACCATTTGATTAATATGCATACTGAAAAATTATTATCAATACCCATAGTTCCTCTAAATGAGAGACTCTAAACAAAGAGAACTTGCAAAATATTTATGCCCCCCAAACCTGCTAAAACTCTACTAGCTCAAAACCTAATCTCTTCCAGCTTCCTAAAAATCTATATGTGCATCTCGATTGAGGCAAAAGCTCACACCGCCATCTGTTTCAACACAAAATCCCGAAACCCCTATCAAATTCATGGCCTTACTCCGTCCCATGGAAACCTACTATCAAAGGAGACATGGCTAAGCAGATTAGGATTTAAAATGAGGCCATAATGAATAGGGAGGTGCAGACAGTGAAATGCTCATCTACACCATGCCCTAACCTTCCCAAAAAATGAAACTGTCACAGGCATACTCATGGTTTCAAAACAAGAGAGATGGAAAAACCTAATTGGCCAAAATGAAACACTCACAACAAAATGGGCTGAACCCTTATTAAAAGGAAAAAGCACCGCAAGAAAAACAAAAAAATGCATAAAAATTTACCCTACTGTGAAAAACCTAACCCTATCCACCTCGATAGTTTAAAACAACAAAAAACCAAGGATAAAACAAATTCATGAATGAATCCTACCTGGAAACGAAGTGGTGGGCGACCTGGACAGGAGATGACTTCCGCGGGCGTAGACGAGAGCATATAGAATATTGACAGCTATGTGCAATCAACAGGATAGATACGACTGTGAAAATGACAAGTGACATGGGATCTATGGCTTTATAAACCTCGACTGGGAGTAAAACTAACAAGGTGGGAAATGATCTTAACCAAATGCTGAACATATAGTCCTGAAGACATCCGCAACATCGAACGGAAAAAATTCTACTTACCCAGTAATCGCATGGGAAAACTACATCAGAAATTGGGAAGACTAACCTCTTCGGTATCAGCGAGAACATCATGAAGCTCCAAATCGACTCAACACTAACCCTCCACAACATCGGATGGTAGAAAAACTAAAACCTTGGTTCATTTCAAAAACACTACCGACAGCGATATTACCCACTTAACCGGACATCGAAAAAAGATAGTTGAAGGAACATCCAATCCATCGGATCTTCTTTATACTAAAATGTCGGAACCTTGGCAAACTATCTCTGAGATCCTAAACAAACTCACTCCTGATACAATATCTTAGACCTCGAAAATATTCCGATAAACACATCGGGAAGATAGTGGGCTATGCCTTAGCAATTTCGAAAGACTAGTCAACTAAGCATATGATATGGACATGCAAAAAGGCTAAGTTTTTACACAAAACTATTGAGCCCTGGGCAAACCTTGGTAAAAATAAAACACTCTTAGGCTATCTAGATATTAAAATAAAAAGGGGGGGACCCTAAAAATAGAATTTTTCAAGGAAAATAGTTGCAGCTGCAACAATTGGCGATTACTTAGTGGACACAAACCTTTGAACAACTTATTCTTTGATACAACAGACTATTTCAGTGATATAATTTTATTAGGTTTATTCAAGATATTTGGATTCCTAAAATGCAATATTTATGAACTTTAATCATTGGTGATAGTCCAATTTTAAGAAGGGGAACCAGGATTTCAAAGTCTGGATAACTCTTCTGAGGCCAAAGATATGAATTTTATTTTACCTCTGTCTTTGGTTAGCTTCCAACTTAGACACCACAGGATTGTAACATATGGTATACAGATATATCCGTTTGTTCCCCATTCCCGTGCCAATTTGGACTTTTGGTGCTTCTGGACTTTTTTCCTTTTTAGTCCTCCCTGATTGCTTTCTTTCTAAATTTAATTTAGGCTCCTCTATCCATAGTGTCCCTTTGCGTGAGAGATACTTTAATTTTAACTCACAGACGGATAAGAACTTTAGCAATCTCATTTATACTGATGTGGTTCAGTATGTGTTTTTTGATACATATCACTTTTTATGAGATTTTGACTCTTATTTTCCTTTTGGCTTTCAATTTATGGCATGGGATCATTTAAATATAATGCAATGTTTACCTTGCTTCCTTTCCATGGGTCTTTTGTTGTGACCCCCTAGGACAAATTTTGATGTGAGATGAATGGATCCTCAAAACAATACTCTAAAATTTTCTATCCTTAGTTATTTTACAGGGATTAAGCAGGACTTCAAATGTGTTCATAATCCATTTAGAAAATATGCTAGTCTTTAAGAATCCTTAAACATTGTATGCGTAAATAGTAGGCAATCTTTGATCAAAGATTTCATTTTATCCAGAACTCTGATGAACTCCAAAAACCGAAAGTCATGATGACTTATTAAAACAAACCAAAATTTACAAGCAATCAAAATATGAGCAAGTAAAAACAAAACAATTAAAACTAATCTAAAGTAAACAAACAAACCAAATCATTTATTTATGTACAAGAACACAAAATAAAAAACCGTTAAGAAAAATAAGGCTTGAGAACTAAACCATTTACTTGTAAGTTCTCCTCCCACCCCTGTAAGTCTTGCAACTTGTAAGTCAAGGGGCCTATCTTTTCTGCAATTTGAAAAGGGCCTACCCATAGCTACTGAAATTTAGTGTGCTTTCCCTTCTCATCATGCAGGTGATGCCACTTAAGAACCAAATAACCTACCTTGAATTCCTTGTTCCTAGATTTGTGTTTGTCAAACCAACACTTCACCATTTCTTGTTGATGGTTAAACCTTTCTTGGGTGTTGGACCTAGACCCTTTAGACTTTAGCAGATTATAAATTCATATTTGTAGAATTTCATTATCAGTACCCCTAGAGTCTTGGGATAGTTTGGAAGATGGAAACAAAATATTAGGAGGGAGGAAAACTCCTTTCCCATAGACAAGAGTGTAGGGTGACACACCTAAGGAGTTCTTTGGTGTGACTCTATCGGTCCAGAGTGCATTAGGTAAAGCTAGATGCCAGCTCCTTTGATTCTCTATCACTATTTTCTTTAAAATTCTAATCAGATTTTTATTTGTGGATTCTGCCAAACCATTTCCTCATGGGTAGTAGTTTATAGAATAGTGTAGCTTAATTCCTCTTTCATTAGCAAATGCAGTTAATCTAATAGATGAAAAATAAGAAGAATTATAAAAAACCAGGGAAATTGGAACCCAAAACCTGGTCATAATGTGGTTCTGCAAGAAATCCATAACTGCATCCTCGTTTACTTTTCGTAACAGGATGGCCTCTACCCATCTGGTGAAATAATCAGTTGCCATTAGAATATACTTATGCTGCAATGAGGAATTTGGATTGATTTCTCCGATAATGTCAATTCCCTATTGTTCAAATGGTTCTGATATAATCACTGGTTTCAATGGTCTTGCTTCTTTAGCTTGTCTCCCATTGCTTCTTTGGCAAGTGTCACATTTTCTAACATGAGCATGATCATCTCTAAACAATGTTGTCCAATAATATCCAGCTCTGAGAATCTTATGTGCTGTTGTGTCCCCTGAAATGTGACCTCTAGCAGGTCCATCATGTAATTCTTCTACAACCTTCTTTGCATCTTCTTGTTCCAATAAATTGAGAAAGACTCCATCGTAGTTCTTTCTAAACAACACTCCATCAATAATATTATATAAGGATGATTTCAGACGTAATGCCCTTCTTTGCTTGGGACTCCAATGCTCCGACAAATATCCATCTTGAAGATAATGAACTGATCTTGATACCGGGAGTCTGGATCTATGAATAGAGGACATACATCCACCATGTGTATTTCAGTTGTTGCACATGAAAATATCACATTGCCTATTCAGCCTTCAAATGACTTTCTTGTTTCCTGCCAACCTCCTAAAAATATTGATCTGGATCACCTTGGCCATTTTTTGCCCTGACCTAGAAGGAACGGTGCTCTTTTACCTTTTCCACAGAGCATCGTTGACACCTCCACTAGTTGAGCAAAAAGCACTATTAGCCCTTTTGCAGTAGGAAAAATCCTAGGTCGGCGCTCTGTCCAGTTTACCAAAAAGCACCGATGGTCACTTAAAGGGGAAAAAAAGAAGCTTCTAGAAGATTTTGTATGGGATCCTTCATGGAATTGGTTCCTACATGTCTAGGAGAGGTGGCATTCACCTCCCTCACCTATAAGGATCCTATTCTATCCTTTTGTCAAGTCATCCTATGAGTTCTTGGCCTATAAATAGAGCCTCCATGAAGAGAGTGGGAGACACCAGAAAAAGCATCCTTATGCTGCTAGTTTTAAGTCTAGATAGAGGAAAAGTAGAGGTAGCTTGTAGCTAGAGAGGTCTTCATAGGAGTTTGTAGACATTTGTTGAGATAGAATCTATCAACATCAAGGATTTTGTTTGTACTTCTTGTCATCCATTATTAATACAAAAACATTTCCCTTTCCTATATTTGATTATTGTTTTTGTGGTTAGATATTACTGGACTCCTTGATCACCGGTATGGATAGTTAATTATCATGATGCTCTCATCTTTTTGTTTGTCTTGTGATCCATCTTGCAGGTATTGAATCATCTCAAGGACTTTCTGGAGAGAAGATAAATAGATCTACGGTTGAGGTATATGATGTGTTATGTTAATTAATTTGACTATCCAAGGGAAGGATATGTGGCCGTGAATTTTTGTTCTGTAGTTTTGTTTTTCATTACAGAGGAACAATCAATGTCAACATTGGTTGAGAATTCCTAATAAAAAAATTGGCGACTTCGTTGGGGATAGTATAATCGATCAGATCTGGGGAATATCCAGTCAGATCTACAACTCTTTGGTAACCATTCCACTGGTGAGGTTTTTTTCTCTCTGCTCTTTGTTGTTTCAGTCTACAAGGTAAGCTACTCATTTCATTTTATTTATGATAATTTTCCTCAGTTCTAGATTATAGTTTTTTGTTGTTCTCTAGGTAATTGATTTTTTCTTACTGTGTTCAGTTCAACTGATATTTTTCTGTTTCTCCTACAGTTCTAAATTTTCAGTATACTGCCTGGACGACGCATCTCTCTATGGTTGACAAAGCACCGATATTTGTTCAAGGTGCCTTTTCCCTTGACTGACAGAGTGCCGCCCTCCTTCTAGGGTGCTTCTTCTTTCAGTTGATAGAGCACCGTCCATCATCCAGGGTGCTTTTCCTTTCAATTGACAGAGTGTCATAGGTGCCTGTGTCCTGAATTTCGATTACGTTGATTCAATTTTTGAGGTAGGTTTCAAAAAATCCTTGTAATTTTTTTTTCTTTCTTCTGTTTAGAAATTTTTTAGCTTTCTGAAAAGTATGTGTGGTTTGTTTGCTTCTTTGAAATTTTGTTGTGTTCTTTGCATCTGCCTACTGCTTGAGAGTAATTTGTGAACCTGATTCTCTTTTGAGCTTAGTTCAAAAGGATTGATATTTTCCATTCTTATAGGGGAAAATGGTAGATAGTTACAGTTTTGGTTTTAACGAAATATCTAGAAACTTTTACTTTTGAAAAGAAAATCATATCCTCTTTTAAACTAGTTCATTTTAGATTGCTTAGAGTGCCTCATATTTTCCAAAAAAATACAAAAATAACCATTTTAGTTTCTTCTTGTTTATGCTTTAAAAGTTGTCACTTTCTTGCATAAATAGATTAGAAGAAATAGATTTTTTGACATTGTAGCAAAGATAGTTTGCATGCACACTAGAGGCTTAGTTTCTTTGTCAAAATTTTCATAAATCTTTTGATTGGTTGTTGAAAAAAAATTTTGTTTGAAAAAACTTCATTTTCTTGCATTTATCGATTCAGGTTTGTGTTGTTGAAATGGCATTATTTTAAGGTTCTTGAAAAAAAAAAAAAATTCTCCTTACCCTAAGTAGTTTTCATCAAAAGTCAAAGAAGTGTTTTCTATTGCATATAGAGTTAATTTGCATTATTCGAGAGAACATTTCCACAAACATTCACCTAATCATCAAGATAAAATCAACGGTAGCTTTAGGTTAAAATTTGTTTAGAAATTTGAGTGATAGGCTAGAAACATGTTTGGGCATCGTTAAGCATAGGAGCTGTCATTATTTTTCCGCACTACATCCCGAGACTCACGCAGTTCTTCCACGTACCGTCAGTATATAGAAATGGTCTTTCATGTACCCTTGAGGTATATAGAAAGTTTCTTTCATGTACTCGATTGTATATAGGAAGTCCCCTTGTGAACGGTTGTGCATTAGATAGCACTACTACCGATTTGAGCTCCCACATACCTTGTGTATATCAGGAGACCCCACTATGATACCTTATCCAAACTGAGTTAACCTTTTGACCATATTTTCTTTACGAGCGAATCTTGTAAATTCTTGATAATCCTGGTGAGAAACTAGACTTTGAACCCCTCCTATCATTTAAGACTGCTTGTGACCTTTAGCTCTATGTAGGTGTTTTCGTGTGATGTTTTCTTTGACCTAGGTTAAAATACTTCCAGCAGCCACCATGGCTGAGCAGCTTGCGTGGTGTCAATCGCGTAGGTTGCAGGGTTTACCTCCTGAATCTCCTCCAACTGTGGAAGGGGAATAAGGGGTAATTATGGAGTTACCAGCTTTGGCTGAGGATCATATGGAACTTACTCCACCTAGAGGAAATTTCTCTACTCATGCTAGTCCTTTAGTCCAATTGCCTCCTACAACCGATGTTTCTGTACATCCGCTGTTGGGAGGCCATGGCAATACTTCTTCCCCACCATATTATGGTCCAGATGCTCCTTTTTGGAGGATGTCTATGGGCCAAGGTATTGCTGAATTCGAGGTTATTAGACCCTCACCAGGAAAACCTCCCTTGGGAGAGGAGGAACAAATAAGAATTAATGCATCTCTCGATCGAGCTCGTAATGTTTTAGAGAGAGTAGAAATAATTATTCCTCCACTTGTGTCCCTTCATGAAACTTTACTAGCATGATTACCCCGTAATACAGACCCTTCACCTAAAGCTGAAATTAAACCTTCTTATGATGGCCACCCAACTTATGGTGAGACTTCTCTTAACCCATGGCCTGAAGGATATCGTTCACTAGCTCAAGCATTATGACCTATTCAAGAAATTTCATTTCAACTTGGTAATCCAATTCTAAACCACAACCCTATAGTGTCACATCCTCGACCTATTACTAGACCTTCCATACCTATCATGGTTGGGGGTAAATTCTTCAAATAAAGCCATGTCAGTAAAATCTCATGCCGGGGGGAAACCCCCGGCGCGAGTTACATTACCTGTCAGTGGCACTATGCCTAGTTCAGGACAAGTTGTAGCTGTAGAACAACCTATAGTAGTTATACCCCCTACTAATACCCATGTTGTCCCCCCTTCCATCTAGGATAGGCCAACCCTTAGGGCCACAACCTGTCAATAATACAGCTTCTTAGGGATATACTTATCCAAAAACACAACAGGCTATGGTTATTCAAGTTTACCAACAACCACCACCTGCGGCTATTTATCCTATAATTCCTTACCCCAGAAATGCTTCCGTACCTTGGGGACAACCAAATTGGTCAAATATCCCATCCTATGGAGGGAATTTTGTTAATACTATTGGAGGATATGGTGGACCTCCCTCTGGAGGACCACTGCGAGGATCTGGAGGACCTTGTGGAACATTTAGTGGACTACCACCACCACCTAGAAGAGGAGGACCACCAACACCACTTAGTGGAGGAGGACCACCACCTTCATCTGGAGGAGGAGGACCACCACCACCACCTGGTGCAGGCTGACCCCCACCACCACCTGGAGGAGGAGGATCCCCACCACCACCACCACCTTTCAGACAACCCCCTTCCTCAGGGGACCCAACTACCCATGGAAATTTTGGAAACCAACAACCTTTTCAACAAACTTCAAGGGCATCATCTATCCCTATCTATCAATCCACATATGGTCCTACTAGTCAGCACATGCCCTATCAGTATTACCAGTATCCACAACCAAATAAAAAACTACAATTTTTTTCCACTTTAGATTTTCCAGACTCAGTCAAGATTGATAAATGACCCAATTCATCATGACCCCTCTTGGCCTGCCATCCTAGTCAAGCTACCCTCCGATATCGAAAAATTCGATGGTAAACCTGGTGAGGACCCAAAAAACCATGTTATGACTTTTCATCTTTAGTGTTCATCAAACTCACTAATGGATGGCTCAATCCATCTACGCTTATTCCAAAGAACCCTCACCGGCATTGCAGCTAAATGGTAGATCGAGTTACCACAAAATTCATTTTGGGATTTCAATGCTTTAGCTATGGCTTTTTTAACACATTTTCAGTTACTAATCCGATATGAAACAGGTGCAGACCTATTGACCTCACTTCAACAAACTACATTTACCCATATCTCCAATCATATCCATGAATGGAGAAGAAGATGTAGGTTGATCAAGGCTCCAATTCCTAATTAGTTACTGGTTGACTGGTTCACAAAGTATTTGCTTCCACCTATAGCTAGAGATGTGTCCATGGGAGGTGTTTTTACTGAAGAGTAGGCTATTAGTCGCACTCAGTACCTTGACCTGGTTTATTCCCAGTCGGGTAGTTTGTATGATCTTATTCCCCATGCTCCTCGGCCTACTACAGGCCCTTCGAGACCTGCTACTGAACCACCTGCTGATGGCATACTTGGTTTAGTTTAGACACAAATAGTCGATAAATACTCTAAGAAACAAAACACCACTCCATCCAATCAACAAGCACCACCTGCCAAAACTACATCCTCTCATGTTGCTTCAGCTGAACTAAATGTGGTTCAATCCACTAAATCTTCAGGTGAAAAGAAAAAAGGGAAAAATAAATCTAAAAAACCTGACAATCAATAGGAAGGAAATAAAACACAAAATATGGATAATGATTCAAAAGGAAAGAGAAAGGTGAACTACCCTTGTTTAATCTGTAGAGGTGATCATTTTACAAAAGATTGTCCTCATTGTGAGGAAGTGGGTAAGCTTTTAAAAGCTTCACCCACCCCCACTATTTTAAAATATCCTTTCCCTTCCCAACAGTAGTTAATTGATCATAAGTCCTTGAATGAGACTTCTTCATCCACTGATGAAGTTCATATGATGTCTAGTGAAACAATGAATTTGAATACAAGAGCACACAGTTATGACCCTCCTCCGAAAACTAATCCTAATGATATTCCATCTGAAAAACCTTCAACTTCCAAAACTCCTACTAATAATGGTCTTCATATTGAAAAACCTATACCTGAAGCAATTTTCCGTCCACCAAAGGGCACTCTACATAAGTCCATAATAAATCCTAAATCTCTTGCCCCCGATTACTATAATATTGTTGAAGATTTGGCACAGGCACCGTGCGCTATGTCGGATTTAGAGGTACTCCAAACCTACCCAACTCAATGGAAAAATTTCCTTACTGCCCTTAGAGCTATGGATCCCGAGAATAGTAATATCATCGCTTTCAAACTAGATGATTTCAAGACGAGACTTTCACATCAGTTAGCTTTCCAGATTTCTACAAAGATTGTTCGAAAGACTATCCATCGTACCATTTTTGACAAGGGTGCCTCTACATCAGTTATGTCTTTATCTTGCTAGAAAGCCATTGGATCTCTGGAAATCAACCGTTCACCTACCACTCTTAAGGATTTTGATGTTCATGGCTTTCAAACCTATGGATTACTACCTTCCATCCATGTAGAATTGGGGGGAAAGTCAGTCTCCATTCATATTGAAGCCATTTATGCTCCTTTGTATTACAACTTACTCCTAGGTCATAACTGGTTTTATGTTATGCAAGCTGTAGGATCAACCATTTTTCGGGTCATCCAGTTCCAATTCCAAGGAAAGATTGTTACTATTAACCAGTTAGGCTTCATCACACCTAGTTGCATTACAAATGACACAAACAGTGTTCCACTCTTGAATACCCCACAGTATCAAGACATTGGAGTAGGCCTCATCAAAGATTCTTCACTTATGGGAGTCTTTCCTTCCTCTGACCCTCCTCTTGCTTCGTGAACTGCATCCATTATATGATTTCTAGCTCTCATACAGACAAGGGAAAAGAAATTGCTTATGAATCCTCATCCTTTTCCCCTTTTGAAGAGATGTACAATGCAATCCAAGCTACCAGTGATCCTGCCATCAATGATCATTTCTTGGTGGCCTCAGACTGTTATCACATGCCATATTGACTCGAACACCCCTCCCCATCTCTGGATTATCTTTCACACACATTTCCTACAAATGAGTCTATAACACCCCTCCCCATCTCTGGATTATCTTTCACACACATTTCCTACAAATGAGTCTATCATGGAAGTTATGTCATTAGATAAGATTCCTTGGGAAGATTATCATCATAGATATTCTTTCCTTCCTCCTTGCCATATGGTAGAAAACCACTTTGCCTCCATGGTTTCATCCGATATAGTCCTCAGGCCTCAGTCTTTGATCCTCACTCATAGTGTTGATTTTGAATGGAATTTATGCAACATTACAAAAACTATGCCTGTAGACATATCTGTGAAACCCAGTATTTCTGAGAACATTCATATTGGCCAAAACTCCTCACCTGAGGAGGTTAGATCCTTCACAGACCTATTCAAGGAATTTAGAGATGTCTTCGCATGGACATACGAATAAATGCTAGGGATTGATCCCTCGACAGTTGTCCACGAAATTAAAACATATCCTAATTCCAAGCCAGTCCTCCAGAAACTTAGACAAGTCCATTCGTGGAAAGCAACAACCATTAAGGAAGAGCTTGAAAAAATTCTTAAGGTTGGCTTCATATACCCCGTACCCTTGACCAAATGGGTGTCCAATATAGTCCCTGTCAATAAAAAACAAGGAACTATTAGGGCTTGTATCGATTTTAGGGATCTGAATAGAGCTTGTCCAAAAGACAATTTTCCTACCTCTTATATTGATCAAATAATCGACAACTACACCGAAAGTGTCATCTTCTCCTTCATGGATGGATTTTCTGGTTACAATCAAATCAATATTATCCCATCTAATCAGCATAAAACAACATTTATTTGTCCATTGGGAACCTTCACCTACCACAAATTTCCTTTTGGCTTAAAGAATGATGGCACTACTTTTCAGCGCGCCATGTCATATGCTTTCCATGATTTTAAACACTTTGTGGAACCATATTTGGATGACTTGCCTGCTCATTCCAAGGAGTGGGATTTTTACATAGAACATCTAAGGGCCATTTTTCTCATATGTTGTCATTTTAAAATCCGTCTTAACCCCACAAATGTGTTTTTTGTGTGGAAACTAGCTGACTCCTTGGATTCATTGTTTCAAAAGATGGCATCTACATTGATCCCCTGAAGATTGAAGCTATATTAGCTCTACCCACACCAACCAATGTTACTGAACTCCAGAGTTTGCAAGGGAAGGAAAACTTTCTACACTGTTTTCTTTGTAATTATGCTGAAAGGACACATGGTTTTATGAGGTTACTTAAAAAGGATACTCCTTTTGCTTGGGATGATTTCGTGCAACGTGCATTTGACAATCTTAAGCATGCACTTACCCATGCTCATGTGTTGCAACCAGCTAACTATACTAAGGATTATTCCTTGTATGTGGCTGTGTCCTTTTCTACTATAGGCATGGTCCTCGTTCAGACAGACAAACATGACATAGAACATGTGATTTATTCTGCAAGCAAGAATCTCTTAGACTCTGAAATGTGTTATTCACATGTGGATAAATTGGCTATGGCCATGGTCATTGCAGTCCAGAAATTCTGTCATTACATTTGGTTCCCCACCACCACTGTCTATGTTGATTCCAACCCCATGTACTACATTCTTACCTGTCAAGTGCTTGGGGGAAAATACTCACGCTAGATTGTCATTCTCTAGGAATTTGAGTTGGAATTCGCTAAGAGCACTTCGAAGAAATTTCTTGTCTTTGCAGAGCTTATGTGTGACCTTCCCCATACTACCAAGGATATGGATCCCTTTGATTCCCTTCTCGATGAATCATTGTTTCTCATTAGTATGACCAATCCATGGTATGGGAACATCATTTTTCACCTCCAAACCTTAAGATATCAGCCCACCACCTCCCGAGATGAACATCGTCGTGTTCGCCACCAGGCTAAAAGTTACCTTATCTTGAATGATACTCTATACTGCTATGTTGTTGATTCTATCATACGTTGTTGCCTTACACATGAAGAGGCTGAGATTGTCCTTAATGATTGCCATACTAGAGCTTGTGGCGGTCATCTTTTTGGGTTGGCTACTGCCCAGAAAATCCTATGTCGAGTACTTCTAGCCTTCCATTTTCAAAGATTGTATTGAACTGGTCAAGAAATTCCCACCATGTCAAATGTTTACTTCCAAGAAACACACACATCCAGCTCCACTTCATCCCATTGTAGAAGTTAGCCCCTTTGCAAAATGGGGCATATACTTTGTGCACTATAGACCTACATCAGCCGGAGAGCATGGCTACATCATTGTGCTTGTTGACTATTTTACAAAATGGGTTGAGGAAATTCCCACATATGCCGAAGATGATAAGACTACTGCATTATTCCTATTCAATCATATCATTGCTCGATTTAGGATCCCTAGGGCCATTGTGACCGATCATGGGTCACACTTTCAAAATAATATGATGGTAGAGATTAGTGTAAAATTAGGGTTTTGTCATGATAACTCTACTCCATATTATCCCCATGCCAATGGCTAGGTTAAGGCGATAAATAAAGTATTAAAAATTATGCTTCAACGGATGGTAGGGAAAGCCAAATCAAACTGGCATTTACAGCTTTTCTCCGCACTCTGGGCCTACGGGACTACTATTAAAACTTCCACCGATTTTACACCATTCCAATTAGTATACGAATTGGAAGCTAGCCTCCCGATAGAATGTGAGATCCCTTCTTTAAAAATGGCTGTCGAATTATTACCCAATACTACTATAGATGAAGAAATATTCCTGTACCTAAACAAACTTGATGAAACTCGATGTGATGCTTCCTTAGCTAATGAGGAACACAAGTGAAGAATGAAAGTTCAATATGATAGGACTGTACAACCCCATTCCTTCAATGAAGGAGATATGTTCTTGACCTACAACCAGAAGCATGATAAGATGGGGGCAAGTAAATTTGAGTCTATGTGGCATGGAACCTAGATTATTAGTTGTGTTCTAGAGAAAGGAGCATATGAACCGGTTGATTACAACATGATACCACTGGGACAACCCCTAAATGGGCTCTACCTCAAAAGATACTATTCCTAGGTCATCTAGCATAGGGTCTTTGTAAATATTGTTTATAGTTTGTTGTGTGTCTTAGACTTTAAGAGGTGTATCTTTTGTGTGATTTAAAGTGTGTTTTTTATAAAACCCTACTTATGCACGTCTTTTGTCTCATGGATAGATGAATTCCCTCATTGATTTTGCTGATGGTGCTCATCGGTATACGCTTAACCTTGCATATGCATCTTGGGTATTGTACTCTCCTACAAGTGAAATGGTGAGTTCAGGGGGTATTCTTTTAGGTCCCTCCACCAACAACCTGGTAGAATATCAAGTCATGGTCAGATTGTTGATGGAAGCCCTAGCTAATGATGTAAGGGAAATTAGGGTTTACATGGACTCTGAACTGGTTGTCCAACAACTCAATTGAGTCTACACCATCCGTAATCCCTTTCTTCTTTGTACTTTATGAAGAGTTAGGTTGTTAGAGAGGTCTTTTGAGCAAGTCACTTATCAACACATTCCAAGACATTTAAATGTAGTGGCAGATTCCTTAGCTAATTATGTTTTGGATTAGTATCTTGCTCATACATAAAATTCAATTTGAAACATAAATCAAAACATGTAAATTCATAATTAGTTGAACATCTCATACATCACATTTGTCACACACACAACTGTAAATATGAAAGTTTGTCATATATATATAAACTATAACATCGAGATACAAAAATGGGCTGAAGCATCCCTAGATTTTAGTTCCCTCAAATTTCAGGACCATAAAAAGTTCAAAATTCACAAATACATAGGGAAACATCTGAAGCTCCGAAGATTTCAATAATACGTATACAAAAATAATATCAAAACATACTAATCCTCCTGCTGTGCATCATAGCATGCAATGGCTTGGGCCACTCTGCAAAGTAGCCTTGAAAACCATTCAGAAACACCCACGGTGTGGCAATGATAGCACCTAGGTACCCTATCTATGGCTACATTAGGAATACCCATAGTCAAATGTTGTAGGTTTTCCTCCAGATCTCCAAGATCCTCTTCAACATCGAAGCAGTACACCATCATGTCTCTGGTGCCTACTTGCCTAGCAATAGGAAACATCCCCATTGGACAGGAAGATCCAATGTCTGTATGAAAACACTTTTGGTTATCTCAATGTTATAAACCATAAAAATGAAATAAAATACAAAATTCCAAAAACACATTTTGGACAGTGTCTTTACTTACCATGATCATCCCACATCTCACCCTCAGGTAAGGCCAACTCTGGATCATGATCAAAATATGCCCCATCGTAGGAATAATCCTCTACCATAAGCAACTGGTTTCTCAACCAGTGAAAGAATCTAGACCCATATCTAACTTTAGGCATTGCTCCGCCAAGGCATGGCATAGTTGTAACCCATGCTATCATCTTGGGATCTTGAGGCTTGAGCCTGGTGATGGTTACCTGTAGTCTCAAATGTGGAATCCTCTATAAGATGAATGACACCACAACTACCCCATATCTGAATTTCTTTAGTGTTCCCCTCCTACATTTGGTCGACTGCTTCTTCAGACACACTAGCATGCTCTCACACCAGTTAAAAACGGTAGGCTCCATACACTACAAAGCATATAGCATATGAGATCTAGTAGGAATGTGGGAAGATCTTGTTCCCACCACCTTGCCAATAGTTTATACCACAGTCCTCGATGGGAGATTCACTATGGAATGAATCTTTAGTTTCCCAGATTGAGCCTTTGTGCCCAATACACAATGTTGGTCTATTATTTCATCCAAGGAGCCTTCTCCTCCCCGAGCCCTATATAAGACTACCTGACTCCCCCTCATGGATAGATCGATCAAAAATTATATATCCTCTATCTCAATGGGAAAGATGTGGACCCCTATGACAAAATGTTCTTGGTCGGGATCCCACATATTAATGATATACTCAAGTAGCCGGATGTGTGCTTTCATACTGGGTACATGGAAATATTTCAGCAGTCCATAATTTCTTAGGGCTTCTATGGTATGTGGATCATTAAAAGCTTGTATGTTGAGAACCTCATGCTCCCTTTCTTTCCAAATGACCATAGTGCACCTGTAACATACAAATTTCATGATTATAACACATGGCATGACTGAAAAACATAATAACACATTTTGAAGAAAACTTTGGGCATGGAATTGGTTTTTTTTAGCATCCTAGGGTTTTTATTTTTTCTTTAAAGAAGTAGTGGTGCTGCTACCTTTCACTGTCATAGCACTATTAGCACCTTTGCCTGTCCACCGTGGATAGGGCACCTACGACGCGCCTGTCTCGACTGGACAGCGTGTCGTTGGGGACTCTTCTCGACGGCTAAAAACCCTTAGAAAATAAAATTTTATCTATTTTAAACCAATAGAATTGCCCACTGATGGTTGGTTTCACTATTCCTAATGGAAATTTATAAATCTATCCTCTACCTTGGATTCAAAATCTCTGCAAAGATCATTTTAGGAATGTGAGTTTAAACAATGAAAGAAGCAAAATTGATGTTTGTAAGAGATGGAAGGGAAAATATTTGATTACTTACGTCTTACGTAGTGAAGAAAGAAGTAATGAAGTAGAAATATCCTTGCCAAACAGCCAACGGAACTCTTACCAATCAAAACCAACACTCCCAAGCTCACAAGTGGTAAAGCCAAAATGGTAACTATTTCTTACCCATACCTTCTATTTATAGAGTATTTGAGATTTTCAAAAATGCATTACAATTAATATATTTTGAAATCCAAATTATTTGAGTGAAAGTGGGTTTTTGTTTTTATTTTCTATAGTTTTGGAAAAATGGTTTTTAATGGTATTTTTTGAGTTTTTTAGGGTTAGTGCTAGGTTTTAGCTCCAATACAAGTCGTTTTTGTCTTTTTTAGGCTTAGGGAAAAACTGAAAAAGTAGCGAGCATCCTTATACACTTTTTACATGCTTGTTAAAATTCCAGTAGAAAGGTGTCGAGTCCACTTTTTCGCTTTTTCAGACTTGTTAAAAATGGCTTATGAAAAATGAACCTCATTTGGGTGTTATATTTAAGCTCTTTTCAGTATCCTCAAAACACAAAATATTTCCAAGCAAACTTGTTGTGTTCACGCTTGTAAAAGAATCAGAACGGTCGACTAGTCGGGGGTAGGTTATCTCTTTTTCAGACCGACTGGGCTTATTTACGAAAAGTGACCCTTTTTGGAGTTTTCTTAGTAATTTCAGACTCTCTAAACATGAAACAACAAATGATTTTTCTTGCATCGAACTCATAAAACAAACGATGTGAGACCCTATTTTGGGAACAAACCCCTCCTTTCTCAGGTTCGTGAAAAATATGAGAATGGACTCATCACTTGATGAGCTTCAATGAGTGTTTGTTACCCTCTTTGGACTCATAAAAAAAAAAGAGGCACTCACCTTTCGAGGTGGGAAAATTAAAGGAAAGGGGAATGGTTTTCATTTGTTTATATGGAAGTACTCTACAGTCCACCTGTAGAAGGAGCAAGTCGACGAAGTCAACTTGAATGAAGACCGACTTAGTCGATCAGCCGAATAAGTCGATGGGCTGACTTAGTCAATCAGACACTATTATTACCTTACAAAGATTTTGGGTCTCAGGTAAATATCATGACCAGAGATACATGGGAAAAGATGGGCCGACCGCGACTCTATGAGTCAGGCATTTACATAAAACTCGCGGACCAAGGCCTCATTGAACCCATTGGGGTTTGGAAATATGTCGACACGACCATCAAAGGAATCTCGACTAAGGTTGATTTCGAAATTATCGACCCAAAATAAGGATCTAGCTCCTTCCTAGCGCTTGTTGGTCGACCTTGGGGACGAAAGATGAAAGCTTCCATATCCTTAGATAAATACCGCATCAAACTAAAAGGAAATGGCCAAAAATTCATTGTACCCATTAATCCATCACAAGGACATCCTTGGACAGAACCGATTGATGAGGAAGTTGATGTCAGACAGCTCTACCAGATCCATAACAATACGGACTATACAGAGCCAAACATCTATGGGGATCTTCACTTAGGTAACCAAGACTCAATTGGATATAATTTAGATGCTGAATTATATGATTGGGAGATGGAAAATTATGAAACACAAGCAAGAGGGTGCTGGACTATACAAAAAGTACAGATAAAACCCACCCGACA
The DNA here is from genome assembly GCA_001517045.1 of Pseudotsuga menziesii. NCBI lineage: Eukaryota > Viridiplantae > Streptophyta > Pinopsida > Pinales > Pinaceae > Pseudotsuga > Pseudotsuga menziesii. Next base: position 94,031 of record LPNX010167085.1, on the reverse strand, counting down.
GTGCTTCATTGTATCAATTATCCCTAAAGTATTTGAAAAGAAAGTCAGGGAACGACCTACCTTATAGCCAACCAGTTTACATACTACTCAACTGCCCAGATATAAGGAGAGAGAATCCTCAATCATGCATCTTGAACAAGTATCTAAAAATATTGGAGAACATGGTAGACTTCAAAGCTTAGTGGAAACATTTACAGGTTAAGCAGCTAGATGGTGGGACACCCATCATACAAAATTGCAGACCTGGACAACTGCTTCAAATTTCTTTGTCGAATGATTTGGTGGGAAAAAGTTAACCCAAGAAGCTCAAATCCCTATCTTTGTCAAAGGCCAAGACCCAAAAGACCACATCAAGCTTTGTGAAAAGGAGTGGAAAATACTTGGATACAAAGATGAGCGAGCGTGGCCACATTTGTTTCCTGCAACCCTAGTCGACCTACCTAATAAATGGTATAAGATAGAGGAAGCTAGAGGAGAAACCTTATTTTGGCATGAACTTAAAGAAAATTTTATTAAGGACTTCCAGTTCATACCTCAAAACGAAAAATTGGCTGGGACAGCACACCAAATCAAACAGTTTCTTCAACCGACACAAAAACAAACCGTCCAAGACCATCGACAAATCAAGGACTGTAACAAGATACAAGCTGAATCAAAATCACAGTCAAAACGTTTACACTTAGAAAATAAACACACAGAAGGTAAGAGCTTTAGATGGAAGACCGACCACATTGAAACAACCAAACTGATCTACTTAATCCTGAAAGTCGAGACCACCAACAAACCAGACCTTGACAGAATGACTGCAGCCAAATTTCTGGCTACATTCTCACAGTTCAAAGAAGGAAGTCGGCCGATCAATGAAGCTAAAGCACCAGAGTGGCTAGATGCCAAAGTGAAAACTAAGGAGGTTGACATTTCAAACGACGACCATCCAAAAATAGCTAATATTGGGGACTACTGGAACGAACACCAAACCACCGAAATCATAAACTTACTTAGATAATTCCAAGATGTATTTGCAAGGGACTACAAAGACTTAAAAGGATTATTACATGAAATGGGAGAAATGAAAATAGATACTAAACCTGATGTCCGACCTATCAAGAAACGACCTTACAAACTAGCTCATAAGTATAAGGAGATAGTTAAGAAGGAAATAGACAACATGTTAGCAGCAGGGATCATTTACCCTATCTACCAGTCGAAATGGGAAAGTCCCATGGTCGTACAACCCGATAAACATGACCCGACCAGGTTAAGAATTTGTGTCGACTTTAGGGAGCTCAACAAAGTCACACTCACAGATCCATTCCCCACCCCCTATGCTGATGAAATCCTGAATGAAGTTGCAGGCCATGAATGTTATTCATTTACATATGGATTTTCAGGATATAATCAAGTACCCATAGAAAAAGAGGATCAAAAGAAAACAACATTTTTATGTGAATTTGGGTCTTTTGCTTACAGAGTTATGCCTTTTGGGTTGAAGAATGCACCTGCAGTATTCTCTTGAATTGTTGTCAAAACATTCCAAGAGTATATCTATAAGACCATGGCAGTATACTTTGACGATTGGACTATATATTCCACCCTAAAGGATCACTGCACATGGCTCCGACTTAAGCTGGAGAGATGTCAACAGATACAACTCTCCCTAAATATTAAGAAATGTACTTTTATGACTCCCATAGGCATTCTCTTAGGGCATATTATCTGCAAAGACGGTATAAAGGTCGACTTTGCCAAAATAAAAATCATCCTCGACCTAAAACCCCCAATAAACCCTAAACAGGTCCGGGTGTTATTAGGCCATACCGGATACTATAGGAAATTCATCAGACACTATTCAGATATGACTTACCCTCTGGAGGAACTGCTAAAATAAGATCAAGAGTTTACATGGACAGAAGAATGCCAAATATCCTTTGACAAATTAAAAAGAAAACTGGTCGAAGCTCCCATACTTAAATTTCGAAATTGGTTGACCAAATTTCATGTGCATATTGATGCATCAGGCATCGCAATTGGAGCCATCCTTACTCAGCCAGGGGATGATGGGATGGATTACCCTATAGTCTATAGCAGTAGAAAATTAAATAAAGCTGAAAGGAACTACTTGACTACTGAACAAGAAGCCCTAGGTATGGTATTTTCCCTCCAAAAGTATCGACATTATCTATTGGCCAACCCTTTCATATTTTATACCGACCATCAAGCTTTGAAGTACCTTGTTAATAAACCCCTTCATCATGGAAGAATTTGTCGATGGTTACTTCTTTTTTTTCAAGAATTTGAGTTTGAAGTAGTGGTCCAACCAGGAAAGCTAAATGTCGGACCCGACCACCTATCACGTATAGACACAGGGGAGGAACCGACTGGAATCGACGACGACTTGCCGGATGCACATCTATTTCGCATAGAAGCAGTACCCGAAGAACTAGAAGAAATAGCTCAGTTCTTAGAGACAGGTCAGGAACCCGAAGTTCTGAACACCAAGAAGAAACAAATCCTAGCTATGAAGGCTGCACCCTACAGCTTCATCAATGGAGTTTTGTACAAAATGGGGTTAGACGACATTCTCAGATGTTGTGTACTCGACCATGAGAGAGAACAAATCATGCATGAAGCACACTACGGACCTGTAGGAGGACATTTTCAAGTGGAAACAACTGCAAGAAAAATCCAACAGTCGGGCTTATGGTGGCCAACAATCCACAAAGATTGCAAAAACTTTGTTAGTTGATGTGATAGATGTCAACGACTTGGTCGACCTCTGCTGAGCACAAAAATATTATTGATATCTATAAACCCTAGTCTCACATTCGAAATTTGGGCTATAGACTTCATAGGACCGTTCCCTATCCCAGCCAAACGATCAGGTGCAAGATATATTATCACGGCAGTGGAATATGTCACCAAATGGGCAGAAGCTGAACCCGTCGATACAGGTTCAAGTGAGGTAGCTGCTAAGTTTATCTACGAAAACATTATCACTAGATTTGGATGCCCACTCACATTGATTAGCAACCAAGGATCACACTTTATCAACAAAACCATCAAAAATTTGACCGACCAGTTTCACATCGACCACCGACGAAGCACTGCATATCATCCTCAGTCAAACGGCGCGATTGAAGATTTTAACAAAACACTAACAAAAGGGTTAACCAAAATATGCAGTACCGACAAAGATGACTGGGATGAGAAAATCCCTATGGTTCTCTGGCCATATAGGACAGCATATAAGCGGTCGACCGATCAAACCCCCTTCCGACTAGTCTACAGGCAAGAAGCAGTCGTCCCCCTACATTTCCGACAGCAGACACCTATTATTGCACAGATACTACATGTCGATGTCGAATAGGCCATAAAGGACCGAATTTTTCAACTCAGTAAGCTAGAAGAACATAGAATCATGGCTATTCAGCATTAGGAAATTCACAAACAACAATATAAAGCTTGGCACGACCATAACATCAAAAACAAAAGCCTTTCGCTCGGTGACCTTGCTTTACTTTATAACAGTCGAGTCAAAGGAAAACGCAAGAAACTACATACAGAATGGATGGGACCTTACATTGTCGAAGAAATAAACCCCAATGGCTCGGTCCGACTAAAGACATTATAGGGCCTAGTATTTCGAAAGCTCGTTAATGGAGCCCGACTCAAACATTACAGAAACTGAAAAAAAAAAAAAAAAAAAAAAATCAAATAACGACCTTAACCGTCAATCAAAACCCATAAAAAGATAAAAAAATTCCAAAAATAAAACAATACAATCAAACACAACAAACCATGATAGGGACTCACTACATCGACCATCGACATCATCATCTTCGACCATCTTCATCGACCAGTCCGGCCGACCATTTTCACCAACGACACCGACCATCGACTTCAAAAGTCCATCACGCATTGATGGCCTCGAGCGCCGAAACAGATCCTCCATTAAGTCGCACTCAAGTATTGCAGTTGGACTGTCAAGTCCACCATTAATACACCCATTTCGACACTCAAACACACCCACGCCTATAAATAATGGACATTCGAAGGTTCATTCACCACACCCATTACCCTTAGAGCACCCGCAATCTCAGTCGACCAAAGACCAAGAACCCTGTCAAAACCCCGCCCAGTCCGACGCAATGGCACCCAAACTAACCAGAGCCGCGACCAATGAAAAGGAGCTACAAGCGGAGGACACCCCCTTGATCAGCCGCTTAAAGAACATAAAAAATGAAAAGGTACAGGAGGGCCCATTCCAGAAACTCTGGACAGAGATCCAAGAGTGGGCCTATGTCAACAACAGAATGACCCAAGCCGCTGAGAAAATTCGAAAGAGCTCCATCTTCAACTACCCTAATGCACCACTGATGGCAAGCTTCAGTGGCATGAAAGAAGCAGTTGTTAAATTCATTATCAGTCGTTACCACAATGGCCGATTCTACTTCGACCAGCCGATTGATATCACCGGGGATGTTATCTCCAAGCTTACGAGTATGTCCAACCAAGGCAGCCCTGTACCTATTGGGATCAAAGACGGGTTAGTCCAAGAAATTACGGGCTCACCATCAGGAAAGAACTCCAAAGAATTGATGATCGGACAGATTGCGACAAGGACGCCACAAATCGTGGCTAAAATCATAGCAATCACCCTTGCATTGGCAGGTCGGGGCAGCGACCTTAAACTGGAGATGTTGGAAGCTGTCGACACAATCGTGATCGACGGTCAGATCTACCGATGGGGAGATTATGTTGCTGACATGATCAAAACCATCTACGAAAGATGCCAAGAGACGGGAGGTATGATCAAGTTCCCCTCTCTCATTCTTTGGATTTTTATGTACCATATTTGTCCGGAAGGTAGTCCAGTATTTCGGGAGCCGACCAAGTTCCAAATGCACCGCTTTAAACCCTTTTCACAAAAAGGAACCCTGTATGAGCTAGCACAAGGGAAATTCTTCTTGGAAAACTGGTTCCAGCAGTTGAAGGTTCGCACGACGAGGTGGAGGGTGCCCCAGAACATCCACCGAAATCTCCCTGCTGAGTGTCATATACAGTTAGAACTTGATCATACATCAGTATGGTACATGTGAGGCCAGGACCCCAAAGCCTAGGACCTCGACTACTATCCGACGGTTGACCATATTTTCTGAGAGTTGACCCGACAAGCGCAGACAAAGATACCAATTCCAGAGGCTGCCAAATAGGTCGACTTCTCCATCATAGAGCCACTCACTGACCAGGAAAAAGAAGAAGACTACGAGCTCAACTTATACATCAGCACATTTGTGTCGAAGGATACCCCGGTCGTGCCCACTAGTCGGGTACACATCACTGTCAAACCTCTGACTGCAAAGGTAGTCGATCCCCAGCCGACAGAACAACCACAACCAACAGTGCAACCACCGCAACAGACAACTCCTCTGGCTCCAGCAACCGTCAACCCCACTCAAGTACCAACAGGTGAATTCGAAGGAGACGACCCGAAATATGCTTTATCCAGAGGCATTATTAAGAAGCTGGCTAAGGAGATAGCTGTCGCCAAGAAAAAAATCAAGGCCCAAAAACTACAACAAGGTAGGGGTAAGCGCAAGCTTATTCTGGCTGACTCGTCCGACGATGAGGAGGAACTAGTAGCCGCGGTCGTTGACATTGTCGAGGATGCCTGTGCAAATAAAGTATCAGTTGAAATTTAGTTTCAACGGTATCTGGACCAGGAGCTCCAGAGGGTCGGCCAAAGAAAGCAAAAACGGCACCGACACCTGAAAATGTGGTCGACCTTGTGTTGACCCCTCCCCCCCCATCCCCGACAACCATATTCGAGGAGTACGCACCATTACAGCAGGTAGACAGTCCCCATGATGGATATCAAAGCACCGTCCCGGAGGCACTCAGAGCCAGGTTCGACTAGGACGCTGAGCTTAAAGATTTCTTCGCGACACTTCCTGCACTGTTTAAGTCAGTCCAGAAAATACAAACATAAGCTCCTCTCTATGCAAGCAAAAAGCCCTATGCAACTGTTATGATGACATTCAGCCGAGACCAACAAGGCGATGTAATAGGAACATAAAAGTCTGTCACAGAGCCAATCAACACCGTCGCCCAGGATGACCTACCCACTACACCTTCGGAAGCAGGTATTTCTTCTGACCAAAGCTCACAACACACCCCGCCCAATCCTTCGACCCCTATCCATACCCCCACTCCGTCCCCAACACCACCATCATCACAACCTCCTTCACCACCACCACCACCGTCAAAATCCCCACCACCATAATTACAGCCAAACCCATCACAACCACTGTTATCTTCACAACTAAAAGTGGTCATACCACCTCCTCAAACAGAAAAACCCCCAACTTCCATACCACCTCCTCAACCAGAAAAACCCTCGACCTCCATTCCACCAACCACAAACCCAACCTCAACTGTTGCAGATACCCAAGAGCAACAAACAGACAAACAGAAGAAAATGAAAGAACATCATAGAAAATCCGGTCTCTGGATTAGCCTAAGGGATGCAAGTTCCTTGGATGACACAGAGGTCGGCCAACTCCTTAAAACCGTGGCCAAAGAATCAAAGAAAAGGACAGATCGAAAAAATAAAGAGCTTGTAGCCAAAAATGCAGAAGAAGTCGAGTTTCTCAGCAGATGCAGAGCTCTAGTACAGACCGTGATACCAGGCCCTATCGAAGTCGACACAGATCGACCACTAGAAAGAGAATATCAGCTCTTTGAGACGATGGTATCGACCGTCCAGACCCGGATGCAAGAGACTAAGGAAGAGCAAAAGGAGGAGACTGTTCGACTGCTCCTGGCCCAGTACACTGCATTCTCAGAGGCATACAAGGTTCTACAGGATCATATGGAAGAATCGGTTGTCACTGAGGAAGTATTACGAGACTGGCCTACTCACTATGGGCAGGTCTATCAGCAGACAAGGTAAGCACGACAGGGCATTCAGGCTTTGGAGGGCCGGAAGTCGACAGAGGCAAAACTGAGGCAGACCATTGAAGAACAAATTGTGATGGAGACCAACAAACTGCAGAAGCTAGAATGAGAGGCACATCAGTGGGTTCAACAAGCCCTTCCCAATCTAGAGAAAGTTGACATCATCTTCCCACAGATGAAACGACTCATCAATGCTGCAGAAGAGAAAAACAACTTGTTGGGCCCCAACATGGAGAACATCGCAGAAATGCCCATGTCTGAAAAGATGTTGATCCTTTCAAGTATCACTACCTTAACAATCGATATCCAGAAGGCATTGCAGAGTTGGACCGACTTTCAGCGTCATCTTGCCATCACAGCACTAGCCATTGTCGAAGTCTGCGTCCAGAGAAGACCAACCATCCGGTTGCACAGTCCATAGCAAGAGCAAGTATGATTGATTCGACAAAGTTTCCAATTTTGTACCTCCCTGTTTCTTCGGGACGAAGAAACGTTTTGTTCGTGGGGGAGATGTAGAAGGAGCAAGTCAACGAAGTCGACTTGAATGAATACCAACTTAGTCGATTAGCCGAATAAGTCGATGGGCCGACTTAGTCGATCAGCCGACTAAGTCGGTCGGCCGACTAAACTAGAATATTAGTCGGCTAACTAACAGTCGTGTCGGTTCACCAAACCGACAGGTAGTTATTTTGTAACTGTTTGTAACTTGTATATATTAGGCTGTTGAGCCAAGCAAGAACTCAATTCAGTTCTCTGCCTTGTATGAACTCATTACATTAATATAATCGGTTTTCCTATCTGTTCTTGTCTCTTGCATCTGATTTATAGTTATGTATGTTTTAGTATGTATTATTGGTAACCTTATGTGATCTGTGAGATTACAACACCACCTTTGAACATGGCACCTATTTGCAATTGCATATCTGAACAGTTTGGGTTTTCAGTTTGTCTTTGAGTCGATCCATTTTTGTGAGTCATCTAACTCCTTTAAGTTAATTCAAAGAATTCTTCATTATATTCCTTGCATTACATCTGGTTCTATTCTTGTGATTCAATACTACCAAGTCATGTGCCGTGTCGCCCAATTGTTCAAGGGTTACCTCTCTTAGAAACATAATTCATCAATAACCTCACTTGTCCTCAAAATTCAATCATGTCTGAGTCAATCCTATCATTCAAAATAAAATTTTATTCTCAGTTTCGTGTCACTGATTTGGGAATCATCATGGCCCTCCTATGACAGGGTCTATTCTTGTCGAATTCAAATCATTATCCAAGGATTAGACCTAGAAACCTAGACAATACCTTGGTCCTGCATGCCTCAATGGTAGGTTACCTCTCTTTCAACATGAGTTTACATCATTGGCTCTTGATTGAAAGATCTCATCAGATGTTCAACTTCAAGTCCTTTATTCACATTCAAGGATTTGTACTGAGATATCTTGGGAATCATTGACATCAATGATGATTTCCCTTACACTTGTTAACAGTTGACATCAATGACTGGTAATCAAGTGGTTTCTATCATGTTTGACATCAAGACATTGTAATCACATGGTTAGATTCGTATCATTCAGAGATTAGGATGAAGACCCTGAGTTGTTAGGATTTATCATCATCATCACCTATGCTCAGGTTGCGTTTGGAGATCATTTAGAGTCATGACAAAGATCCACATTTTATGTTCGGTGGCTATGTTCTATATTTGAAATTTAGAGGCATAGATCTAATTTTTATATCTCGTAGCTATGACCTATCTATTACAGTAGTCAATCATGTATCTACAGTGTATTTTGGGTAGCCATGACATAGTCATCATCATAGATCTGTAGTTTATTGGTCCGCAGATGTGATTGGATTGGATAAAAGTTAGTTATTGGTCCTTTATGAGTCTATCTCTCTTTTCCTCTGTATCAGTCAGAAAGCTTGCAAGTTATTTTACCTATCACTTCCTTCTAGCTTCATACTTTGGGGGGCATTCTGTTGCACATGAAAATCTCACATTGCCTAGTCAACCTTCAGATGGCTTTCTTGTTTTATTCCAACCTTCCAAAAATCCTAATCTGGATCACCTTGGCCATTTTTTTCCCTGACCTAGAAGGAACAATGCTCTTTTACCTTTTCCACAGAGTGTCGTCGACACCTCCATTGGTTGAGCAAAAAGCGTCGCTAGCCCTTTTGTAGTAGGAAAAATCCTAGGTCGATGCTCTGTCCAGTTTACCAAAAAGTGCCGATGGTCACTTAAAGGGGAAAAAAGAAACTTCTAGAAGATTCCATATGGGATCCTTTGTGGAATTGGTTCTTGCATGTCTGCAAGAGGTGGCATTCACCTCCCTCACCTATAGGGGCTTATTCTATCCTTTTGTCAAGTCATCCTATGATTTCTTGGCCTATAAATGGAGCCTCCATGAAGAGAGTGGGAGAGACTAGAAAAAGCATCCTTATGCTGCTAGTTTGAAGTTTGGATAGAGGCAAAGTAGAGGTAGCTTGTAGCTAGAGAGGTATTCATAGGATTTTGTAGACATTTGCTAAGATAGAAGTTGTGAACATCAAGGATTTTGGTTGTACTTCTTCTCATCCATTATTAATACAAAAACATTTTCCTTTCCTATATTTTATTATTGTGTTTGTGGTTAAATATTATTGGACTCCTTGATCACTAGTATGGATAGTTGATTATCATGATGCTCTCATATTTTTCGTTTGTCTTGTGATCCATCTTGCAGGTATTGAATCATCTCAAGGAATTTTTGGAGAGAATATAAATAGATCTACGGTTGAGGTATACGATGTGTTATGTTAATTAATTTGACTGTCCAAGGGAAGGATATGTGGCTATGATTTTTTGTTCTGTAGTTGTGTTTTCCATTATAGAGGAACAAGCAGTGTCAGCACTGGTTGAGAATTCCTAAAAACATCAACTTCATTATCCTAGCTACTATCTTCATTATTTTGACCCTTAGGCATGAGTTTAAAAAGTCCTTGTCCTTTAATTATGGTTGCTGGTTTGAATTCAACATTGTATTCTTGCAAAGAAGTCACCCAGTTACCTCTTCTTTCTCCTAGTTCTTTTTGTACGAAAAGGTATTGTACTGCTGGGTGTGGGACTATTACTTTGGTGCAGTTCTTAAGTATGTATGGCCTGAATTGCTTTACCACCTTAAAAACTACATAAGCTTGTTTATCAACCATAGGATAGTTCAATTCAGCCCCTTGCAGACCAGTGCTCATAAATGATATGGTGTACTCATCTCACCCATCTTCTTTCTGTGTAAGAACCGCTGCTAATGAATCATTGGAAGCAAAAGTGTACAAAATAAAATCCTTTTCTAAATTTGGACTTTTGAGTGATGGTGCATTAGCAACAGATGTTTTGATATTGTTGAATGTATTCGTCTCCAAATCAATCCATTTGAACTGCACACTCTGCTTAACCATTTGTTGCAAAGGTTTGACGATTTGAGCAAAGTCTGGCACAAATCTTCGCACAAAATTTATTGTCCCCATAAAAGATTGCATACCTTTTTTCATATGGGGTAAAGGGATTTGTTCTATGGCTCTAATGCTCTCCGGGTCTATGGAGATCCCTTTTTTAGAAATGACATGACCCACTAGCTTTCCTTCTATGACTGCGAACACGCATTTCTTAGGATTTAAAGAAATGCCATATTTCCTCCAATGCTTGAAAATCTATTTCAAATGAAATGCATGCTCTTCTCTCTTCTTTGAAAATATTATAACATCATCTGGATAGACCACAACAATACGACCAATCAGGCCGTGAAAAGCTATATCCATATCCCTCTAGAAAGTTGCTCCAGCATTGATAAGTCCAAAGGGCATCCTCCTATATGCAAAAGTTCCCCACTTGGTTCTGAAAGTGGTATTGAGCCTGTCCTCTTCTACTACTAATACTTGATTATAACCAGAGAATCCATCTAATAGAGAGAACAGTTCAGAACCTGAGACCATTTGTAGTATTTTTTCCATAGGTGGGACAGAATAATTATATTTATCTGATGCATGATTAAGATTTATGAAATCTACGCAAAGTCTGATCTCTCTAGAATTTTTTCACACTGGTACCAAATTAGAGACCCATTTTGAATGTCTAACTTTAAATATGATTTTAGCATCTAGCATCTTTTTTACTTCACTTTGAATTAGGGGTTCTAGCTTTGGATGCATTTTTATCAGAGGCAGCTGATAAGGTTTGACTCCAACCTTGATTGGAATAACATGTTGTATAATTTTAGTGTCATAAGTCTTTAGGTCTTCGTAAGTCCAAGCAAATACATCCTTATATTGTCTGAATAAGATGATGAATTTACTCCTCTCACCAGGTGAACAACACTTCCCCAAATTCAAATATTTGGGTTCAGCTTCTGTCCCTAGATTTATCAGCTCAAATTGTAAAAATGAGCTATAAGTCTTGACATTTGTTGGATTTTTGAAATTGTTGTGTAAATCAAACATATGTTCCAAAGTTCTAACTCCTTTTGGAATGAAAATTCTGTACTATAATTATGCTTGATGTTCTTCGTCATCTATTATTTCTCATTTAAATGTATCAGTATTTGTTAAGCATTCCAATATTTTCTAATCATCGTCGAACACCCTCATATTAGTGATGTTATTTGGAATAGAAGGCCTGAAAATCAATTCAATCCAACATCTATTATTTGTAGGTACCAACCTTGCAGCTGATGTAGCTAACAAGTCAGCTGCTGCATTTTTTGCTCTAGGAATTGAAGAAATATTTAATCCATGAAAATTCATCGATAAATCCCATAATTTGTTTTGGTAAGCCTTCAAATGCAGTGATATGCAGTGAATTTTGTTCTGAATTTATTTAACAACGATTTCAGAATCTCCATATACTTTCATATTTTTTACTTTTAATTCTATCGCTTTTTTAAGTCCTTGAACTAATGCTTCATATTCGGCTGTGTTATTTGTGCATTCGAATTATAACCTACATGAAAGAAAATGGACACAGCCTACTCTTGATCCTTCCAATGTTTTAGAACCATCAAAATAAAGAATCCAAAATATTTCTACTCCTAGTGAATTTGAATTGCTAACTACATCTGAAACTAAATCTACTATGTTACAATCAAACTCATCAGCCCGTGAAAATTGAAGGAGATCGAGCTGGATATCGGGTCTACTGCTGGCTTCTTTAGCTTGGTAATTTCCTGGTTCTAGTTCAATGAAATATTTTCCCAACACAAAGTTTACTGGTTCCTTTTTTACCTCTAACTGAGTCACATTATACTTCATTTGAGGCTCTCTTAACACCTTTATCTGATCTTGACATCCTTTAGAAGGCAACCAAAAATGTGACCAATCTGATGCAAAATATCCTTCTAACCTCACTGACCAATCCCGGCTCAAAACCAAACCATAAGCATCTGGGATATCTGCGACGACAATGTCTATGTACTGACATACCCTCTCATATGCGGATAAACGGATCAGAACATCTTCCATTTCTCCTATTATTTTCATTGTTGTTCTGTCTAATTGAATAACTTGGCCAGTAGTTGGTTTAGTTTGACCATTGATTTTCTTGCAAACTGAAAGTGGCATTAAATTGACTGATGCTCTTGATTCCACTAAATAGTTATAAACATTATATTTGAAAATCTCAAAGGTTAGAAGAAACGTTGGAGTTTTATACTTAGATTTTCCTCCTAATCTTGCATCACCAATCTCTTCCTCATGTTGGTTCAATGGGAGGCTCCTTCTCGGGTGTCTCAAGTGCTTTGAAAAGATTTTCATTTTTCTAAGGTATATTTCACATTTCAAACAATGAGATATTTGCTTTAGCATTTTTAATGTCTTCCACAATTTCATATCCCATCTCATGTTCATCCCAATTCTTCTTGACATTTTCAGTTTTATTTTCAGTAGGATTTATAGGCGTATTGACTTTCTTAGGGTTCTGGTTTGAAATAACAAACTTAGGTATGTTAATAGTTGAAGTATTACTCTTCATTTTCTTCATGTTCTCTTGGAGTTTCTTGATCTTTGGAAGTATCAAGATATCTTCTTTTAATGGATTCTGACTTCTTGTTGTAACATTTGTCTCTGATGTTTCTTCTTTGTCAGAGAGATCTTCATATTCTATGTTGAACATAGACCCACAATCCCATAAAACCAAGGTGTCTTCCTCTTGTGTTTCTGTAGGTTCATGATCTTTCCCTTTCTCCTCCTCAGTTTCTGTCAACTTGGAATCCAATAATTGGTTCATTACTAATGGCATATAATTAATCCACTGCGGGCTATTTTTTTTCAGAATGAGGTTGTTGATGGAAAGTGAAAAGTTATCCATTCCTACATTGATCAAATTCATTGCCGAAGGGCTGTGTGGAGGAGGTTTAGGTCGATTGTTGTCTTCTCTTTTTTTATAATAAGTCTTGTATTGTTTATGAGCCTCATTTTCTTTTTCTAAATCAGTCACCCAGTTTGATAACTTCTGCATCATCTTCACCATCCCATCTAACTTCTGCGATCATTCATCCTTAGGTTTTGTTAATAATAGGGGATTTTTATTTCCATAAGTTATTTCATCTGACTGGGTAGGACAGTGTTCTATACTCTCCAATTCTTCCTCTACCTTCTTAGCTTCTTCATAAGTATCTAATAAAGTGTGCCTAACTGATCTCTTGGAAAACATGGCTAGATCAGGCCCGAGGGTCAAGGTATAATATTCAATTAGAGCATGCTCTGATGGTTTATCAACTGCACTGAAGTTATTCAGGTATGAAACAAACCTCTGAGTAAAATTATGTACCCTCTCTTTCTTTTCTTTCTTTAAGGCAATCAATCCTTTCATTAATGCTGCATGAGTTTTCTGGATTCTGTATTTTCTTCTGAAAAGTCTCTCAAAAATATTCCAATTTGTGATTGAGTTTTCCAGTAGGGAAAAATACCATGAAGCTGATTTTCCTTTCAGGATATGCGGGAAAAGTCTGCAAACTACATCTTCATGTTCTGTTTCTTGCAGACCTTCTAAAGCCAGATAAAAACTTTGCAAGTGATCATCCACAAGAATTCCTTCACTGGTTTCAAACTTGGGTAAAATTTTGTCAAAACTCTGAGGCATATCATGCAATAGAGGTGTCAGGTTTAAAGGAGATCTATCTCTCCAAGCAGGATGTGGAGGTGGTTGATTCACATTCACATTGGTCATGATTCTGAGTGGAGGATGAGGTGGAGACTGAACAGGGGTATGGAAAGGTGAATAGTGAGGGGAATCTGGTCCCAATTGATCCAATGGTTGGAAAAATTCTTGTAAGGCTATTTCTACCAATTCTTCAAGATCTTCTACCAACATTGAATCTTCCAATTGAGGACAGTCCTTCTTCTGATACTCTCTTCTAGGTAGAACAAGAATAATAGGTAACCCTCCAATTTTTTTCACATATTCCCTAGTAATCCTCCTTAAATATTCAACCACTTCATTATCAATGGGATAAATATACCCCTTTCTCTTTTCTTCAAGAGTGGGTTTCTGAGGCAAACTAGCTTCAGAACTATCACCAGTGGAGTAATCTCGAGAAAGCGGACTTGCTCGGCCAACCATGCACTCATGGCCCTTCTTATAGCACCAAAAGTGTTGAGGCCTGGAAAATTGTAGGTAACAACAGTAGGGATTCTCCCCAATAAAATTTCCCAATTAGCTCATTATTGTTTGGTATGGGGAATCCGTCTGGTTTATGGTCCGGCTACTATAGGTCAAGTAACGGTTAAAATGCTTTATTGGTTGCGGCCTGGTCCACCATTTAGGTGTATTTTTTAGTTTTATGTTTAGGTATGATATGCAAGTGCCTAGATAAATGAAATTGATAGAGAAAAAAAGGAGCTTCACAATGTGATTCCCAGGTTCTTACCTCTCATCTTACCTCTCTCGCTTCTAAATCATAAACAAAGAAAACTAGCTAAAAATATCTAACCTATCCCTAGGGAGAAATACTGTAATTAATGCTAAGTAATGTATTGTATAACATGCATAAAGAACACTACATATAATTGTTAATATTTATGAATACATTCATATCAATAGATAGATAAACAAAGAGATAGCTCATTGTTAATTAAAACATTCATTACTCCAGTATGATTATGGAAATTTTGTAGAAATAAACAAGAGCACATTCATAACATGAAAGAATTCATAAGTTAGAACGGTCTCATAGTTCATGGAAATAAGCTGAAACAGAAATAGTTCACATCCAACCAGTCCATGTCAAGCATTTGAAACCCCACAGTACTTTCTGCAGCCCAAAAAATATAACTCTTTATTATAAGATGAAATAGTTCTTCTTACAATAATCTTGCACAAAGATAGTCTAAAAAAAGGTCCCTTGATACATCAAGCTTTCCTATATTTATACAAAAAGTAAAAAACTCTTGGGCTGCCCTCATGGTATTTTGGGCTTCCCCAACCTTTCCCATACAAAATTTTGTCTTTTAGCTTGTGAACAAAAAGATAAATACAATATATTACATTTTTTTTATCAAAGTGCTAGAAATTCCAACTAAGAGAGTCCAACCTGCTCATTCATAAACTTTCTCCTTACATTTGTCTCTGCTTCTATATTCTCAAAACCAGAAGGTTCGAGAAATATGATAGTAATTTCGTGTTGAGCATCCTAGGATTTTACACATGCTATCTTGGCAGGAATCAAGTGCAGCTGGTCTTCCAGCAAGTGGATACTCATAGCTGCGTCTGCTATTTCAGTCTTAAGTATATTTTCATCTAAATCCTTGACTTTCTGAATGACATGTTCATATTCGTTGCATCTCTCTTGTAATTGTTTCAAAAACATATCATGCTCTGGAAGCACTTCTAATATCTTTGCAGCTGAGGTCTGACACTTATTATAAGTTAGGACCACTCTCCTACAGAATTCAGCACAGGAATTCTTTGCTTTCTGCATTGTATTTTTTATTTCTTCGGTTGCTTTGCTAGCAAACTCGATCAGCTCATATTCCATATTTAACGTCTCCAAATCTTTGACAGAAATATCTGTGGGAGATTCCTTGTTCATTTCTACCCATGTCATCCTTCCCTGTAGATTTTCTAGGATATCCTGTGTCCTATCCAAAAAATAAGAGGCTGTATTTACAATTTATTCTAATATGATGTCTAGCTGTTGAACTTTAAATCTTTCTTCCACCATATGCAGTTGCATTTGATGAATCTTCTTTCAAAGCGTAAGGGCATGCTTCCTTAAAGGTTCAATATCAACCTTCCGCTCCATAGATGACTTCAGTGAAGCTGCTAGTGAATTATTTTGATCCTCCAAGGCTGCTATTTGAGTCTCATATAGCTTAGCCTTCCCTTCTGTAGTGGTCTTTTGCTCTTCCAGCTCTGTCACTTTACCTTCCAATCTGCCCTTTCACTTATCCAATTCTTCAACTGATAACCTAAGGTCATCCCTCTCTGCTTCCAAACTCTGATATTTCTGTTGTAGCTTTCCAAACTCTGATAAGGTGGTCTAGACATTATTCTCTATATTTCCTACAGATCTTACCAAAGCATCTTTCTCATCCTGTAGAGTCTGACATTCTACCTTTGATACCTTAACTACAATGATCATATCCTCATACTTCCTTTTCAATCTCTAACTTTCACTCCTTTCTTTCTTCAAAGTCTCCTTCAACTGTGTGACCTTTTTCTAAGACTGTTCTAGGTCTGTCATGATTATGTCCACATTATCCTCAGTGGCTATGGTTAGAGCTACCCCAACCCTCACTATTAATCATGGATATTTGTGTGTACTGTGAACCATTGTCTTATCGGTCACCATCATTCCTGGATTACCCCCAATGTCCACTTTCTTATCGGTTCTTTTGACAATTCTCTTTTTTCTTTGTCGTAAAAGATAGTGTTAAAATCTGGCACTTCCTCCCCTTCAGTGGGCATGAAAGGAATTAACTCAAATCCAGAAATTAACATTGAACCTTCTCCTATTGTACTACGAGAAGGAACAACAGGCTCTGATGGTTCAATATTAGACTGAGCCTGTCCTTGATCAGTATGGTCTTGCCCTTCTAATGTCTCTGTTCTCGATCCTTTCGTTGTCTTTTCTGTCTGTTGTTTTTCCTTTTGGACACCTTCTAATATGAACCCTTCAATTTCTGCCTGCTTTATCTGTATTTCATCTTCTTCTTTTCTTTTCTTTTCTTCTTCAATATTCTTTGCTTCTTCTTCAACTGCTCATTTCTCTTCTTCTTCTTCTGTTCTCAACCAATTCTCTGCCTCTTGTACTAGTCTGTTAGCTTATTCCTGCCTCTTTTTTCCTTCTTCTTCTTCTTTCCTTTTCTACTTCTCAACATCTTTACCTTTACCACCAACAGTAGCTATCTTTTGCTTGAATATTTTCCTTAAATTTTTCATGTTCTGAGCATTTCGGAAGGTCTCTTCATCCTTATCCCATAAATCAGTATATTCAAAATGTACTCCAGCTTCGGTGCAATACTCAGCAAATTTTCCCGCAGATTCATTCCTATGGAAATTCATTTCACCGAAGTGAAAATACTCTAATTCCTTGACAAAATTCATTGCATTCTTTACCCTGGAAAATTTTTAACTTCCTACAAAAAGGGAACTGCAGGATAGACTGCTTTCTTTTTTCTCAAAAAGGAAATTCCCTACTCCATCAATATACAGCTGTCTCACAACCTCTTTGTGGACTACATAGTCTGTGGCATACTTTGGTAGAAGAGAAGGGGCTCTCGAACAACCATACATTCTTAAATATAGGCCTTCTTTTGTTATATAATAGCTTCTATGTTCTTGCACAACTTTTAAATCTTCTTCTGACATACAATTGAATTCGGACAAGAAGATTAATGTGTACAAGGGCATGATGAAGTTCTCACAAATCTCCTTGTAGTAGCTGTAATATTTGTGGGCCTAGAATAGTTTATAAGCTACATACACTGGAGCTCGGTCCTTATCCTAGTGGCACTTTAAGGCTGGGAATGGCTGAGTGCACAGAATGCAATCAATCAAAATAGAACTCATGTAAAATTCTGACTTCTTTTGGGACACTCCTCCCAAATTTGCGCTTATACAAGCTAACAGACTATTGGATACTATACCTTCCTAGTTAAAAATTGTACCTTGTGTAGCAACAAAATAGATAACTGATATCCAAACCATTTAAAAAAAAATTCCATTAGCTCTTCCAAAATTTTTGTTCAGCATCAAAACAATGAACCTATATGGAGTACGGAGAGTTGATGTTTCATACTCTCTAGAGGGCCTTGTACGGAAGTTCTTTCCTGGTATCAACATCTTCTTAACTGTTTCCACTATGTCTAAATTCAGATCCTTTAACCAAATTTTAGTCAGATAAGTTTGTGCTGTTGGTAAATTATACACCATAGATATATAAGCTAGGCTATATGCAGCATAACCCTGCTTCGCGGTATTTTCCAATATCATCTGTGTTACATCTTCCTTAGGCAGAATCCAACTTATCACTTCTGAGCATGGGAAAATATCAGGTATGGTAGCCACTTTCATAAGGGCTAACCTCTCAATATTTGCATACATGTGCATATTTTCAAAACCAACATCTGGAATAGTTTGGCTTGAAATCATCCTATATACCTCTCCCCATTTATATTCTGGCTCTACTCCAGTAATAGCTTTAGTATCTTCATAGATGACTTCCACTCTAGTTATCACCTCCACTTCAGGTTCCTTTTCGGTTGCTTGGGATTTCTTCTTCTATTTCCATGGCATATTGCTGTGTTGATAATTTACCTATAACTATCATACAACATGATCTCAGTCTATTTATATCTAGCAAGCATTGTAGTGAGAAAGCAATAAAACAACCAAATATTACCATTTGATCAATATGCATACTGAAAAATTATTATCAATACCCACAGTTCCTTTGAATGAGAGACTCTAAACAAAGAGAACCTACAAAATATTTCTTCCCCCCAAACCTGCTAAAAATCTGCTAGCTCAAAACCTAATCTCTTCCAACTTCCTAAAAATCTATATGTGCATCTTGACTGAGGCAAAAGTTCACACCGCAATCTATTTCAACACAAAATCCCTAAACCCCTATCAATTTCATGGCCCTCCTGCGTCACATGGAAACTTATTGTTAGAGGAGACATGGCCAAGTGGATTAGGCTTTAAAATGAGGCCATAATGAACAGGGAGGTGCAGATAGTGAAACGCTCATCTGCACCGTATCCTAACCTTCCCAACAAATGAAACTATCACAGGCGTACTCATGGTTGCACAGCGATGGAGATGGAAAAACCTAACCGGCCAAAATGAAATGCTCACAGCAAAATGGGTTGAACCCTCAATAAAAGGAAAAATCACCACAAGAAAAAACACAAAATGTATAAAAATTTACCCTACTATAGAAAACCTAACCCTATCCACCTTGGCAGTTTAAAACAAAAAAAAAACTAAGCATAAAACAAATTCATGAATGAATCCTACCTGGAAACGAAGTGGCGGGCGTCCTGGACAGAATATGAGTTTCGCGGGTGTAAAGGAGAATGTATAGAAGCTTGAGAGCTATGTGCAATCAATAGGATAACTACCACCATGAAAATGACAAGTGACATGGGATCTATGGCTTTATAAACCTCAACTGGGAGTAAAACTAACAAGGCAGGAAATGATCTTAACCAAATGCCGGACATATAGTCCTAAAGACATCCACAACATCGGATGGGAAAAATTCTACTTACCCAGTAATCGCATGGGAAAACTACATCAGAAATTGGGAAGACTAACCTCTTCGGTATCGATGGGAATATCATGAATCTCTAGATCGACTCAACACTAACCCTCCACAATGTCGGATGGTGGACACACTAAAACCTTGGTTCATTCCGAAAACACAACCAACAGTGAGATAACCCACTTAACCGGAAATCAGAAAAAGATAGTCGAAGGAACATCTGATCCATCGGATCTACTTTATACTAAAATTATGAAACCTCAGCAAACTATCTCCGAGATCCTAGACAAACTCACTCCCGATACAACAGCTTAGACCTCGAAAAGATTCCGATAAACACATCGAAAAGATAGTGGGCTATGCCTCTGCTATTTTGAAAGACTAGTCAACTAAGCATCCGATATGGACATGCAAAAAGACTAAGTTTTTACACAAAACTTTTGAGCCTTGGGAAAACCTTGGTAAAAATAAAACACTCTTAGGCCGTCTAGATATTAAAATAAAAAGGGGGGGAACCTAAAAATAGAATTTTTCAGGGAAAATAGTTGCAGCTGCAATAGAGGGCTAGAGCTCTCCTACTTTACTTTGGTGCTTCGAATCATGTGGTTTCATGCAAGGATTCTTTTACATCATTGATTCTGACAGCTGCATCTCCATCCACATCAGAGATGACTCTCAAGTATCATATAAAGGAAAATGTACTATCCACTTAAAACATGGTAGCTTCAAAAATGTTCTATACGTTCCCTCTTTGGATTCAAACCTGTCGTATTTGTATCAAATGACACACACTGGTTTTCCCAAAATATTTGTATTCATCCCAAATTATTTTAATATTTCAGATATAGCCTCCGGAAAACTCATTTCTGTAGGGAAAGCAAATCATGCTGCTAAGACCTTCGGAATTTTCCAATTTTGTGATTGATTTAGAGCCTACTGCCCTCCTGACTCATGGGAATCAGGTCATCCAATTGTGGCATGATATTTTTAGACACCTCAACTACAAATACATTCATCTTCTACAAAAGGATTCCATGTTAGAAGGCCTTCAGGCAATCAAATCCTCAAAAGGGATCTGCAAGGGATGCATAATCGGCAAGCATCCTCAGCATAAGTTTGATCATGGAAAAGATAGCAGAGTTACATGTATTTTGGGGCTGATCCATTTTGATATCAATGTTCCAATTTGAACTACCTCCATGAATGGATCAAGGTAGTGCTTACCTTCATAGATGACCTGTCAAGATTTACATGGGTCTACTTTCTCAAGAAGAAATCAGAAGTTCTTGAAATCTTCATAGATTTTAAAGATTATGTTGAGATTGTTGTTGGGAGAACGATCAGAGCTCTCATATATGATAATGGAGGTGAATACATTAAATCATATATACTACAACTTTTTTCAGAAAATGGGATAAAGATCCAGCACACTATTCCCTACACACCTCAACAAAACGATGTAGCAGAAAGGAAAAATCAGGCACTAAAAGAGATGACAACCTCTATGCTTGAATATAAATATTTGGATGAAAATATTTGGGCTGAGGCTATGAATTTTTATTCATAAATTCATAACAGGGTACCACACTCATCCATGAAAGGGAAAACACCTTTCGAATCTTACATTTGTAGCAAGCCTGATGTGTGCAGTCTCAGGGTTTTTGGGTCCACTGCATGTGATATACTTTCACTGGATAAGAGAAAATATTTGGAGCCTAGGAGTGTTGAGTGTATCCTCATTAGGTATGTTGAATAAGAAAAGGATATAATCTCTTGAATATCAGAACTAAAAATATAATCATCGACAGAAGTGTCCGCTTTGAAGAACCTCTTCAAGATCTAAAACTAGTTGAGGAAGAAACTGCAAAACTGCTTCCTCTTTCTGACGAAGATTTTGGAGATGAAAGTGAGAGTTTATGTTCTGATATTTCAGATATAATGTTTGATATCAGAAATAATTAAATATAATGTTCTGAATCATATCCTAATGAGCCCACTCATCTACCAAAATGGGTAGAAAAGACTCTCTCCTTCGTCGGGTCAAACATTGGAAATCCTGCTGATCCAAGAAGAACTCGAGGAGACTATCAAAGAGTAGGTATTTCTCTTTATTGAAGTGATAATTTGATGTAAAATAAGTGTTATATTATGTTTTTATCTGATCCTTATTCATATTATCATTCCCATCATGATCCAAGATAGCAAGTTGCCATGGATGAAGAGCATCAATCTCTTTAGAAAAATGCAACTTAGGCGCTAGTTTCCTTTCTACCTGGGAGGAATCTTGTTCAATGAAAATGGATCTATAGAACCAAGGTTCATGTAGATGGATTAACCTGAAAATATAAATCTCGTTTGGTAGAAAAATTATTCTCACAAGTCCAAGGAGTGTACTATACAGAAACCTTTGCACGGGTGGAAAACATGAATTCTATTCGGCTAGTTTTAGCCATTTCTGCATCCAAACACTGGTAGGTGCACCATATGGATGTGAAGAGTGATTTTATTCATGGGGATATGAAATAATAGATCTACATGAATCATCCTAAATTGTACATATCTGACCCAACATTAGTTTGCATACTTCGGAAATCATTGTATGGATTGAAACAGGCCCCAAGAGCTTAGTATGAAAAGATGGACTCTTTTCTGCTATCACAAAAATTTGCAAGATCTAATACTGATCCAAATGTGTACCTACAGAAATATGAAGGTGATTTACTCATTATAGTTATGTATTTTGATGATTTTTTAATTACACGAAGCACAATTGCTTCAATCAGCTTCATAAAAACCACTTTGCATGAAGCGTTTGACATGAGTGATCTAGGCCTGCTCAATTTCTTGGCTTGGAAATCACTCAATATTATGATGGGATAATGATAATGCAATGAAAGTATGTTTCAGACATACTAATTAAGTTATTATGGTTTATTATAAAGCTGCACCTTTCCCATTCCTATCAGGAATCAATCTTGAGGAACGAAATTCTACACCGGATGTGGATTCCTCTATCTACAGGAAACTGATTGGAAGCCTTATGTACTTGACGCATTCAAGGCATGATATTTTATATTCCATGAATGCTGTATCAGTTTACATGCAGCAGAAGCATGAACTTCATTGGAGGGAATCGAAGAGGATTCTACAATATGTGCATGGTACTAGAAACTATGGCATCCACTATGCTGCAGATTATGATCTGGACTTGCTGGGATTCACAGATTCAAATTGGGCTGGAGATAGCCTTGATCAAAATTATAATTCCAACTATGTTTTCATGTTTGGTGGTGGGCCTATTTTCTGGTAAAGCAAGCAGAAGGACACCATTTCCTTATCTTCAGTAGAGGCAGGGTATAGGGGAGCAATTAATGCATGCTTTCGAGCAGTTTGGATGCAAGGTATTCTAGCAGAGTTCAACATTGGTAATACTACTTTGACTACCATTTTTTGTGACAATAAAAGTGATATCAATATCTCGATAAATCCATTTTAGATAAAAATAACCAAACACATCAAGATCCAAATGCACTACATCAGAGATCTTGTGCATGATAGAAAAATTGATCTACAATATTGCCCCACATATGAGCAAATTGCAGACATTTTCACCAGAACTTCACTAAGAATAAGTTCTCTTACCTCTGTTGAATGTTAGGGGCGAGTTCCATCATGGTGAAGACAAATTCATTCTTTAGTGTTCAGTTTGATGGGGGGGTTTTCTTTCCCACTAGTTTTTTCCTCTTTTCCTCACTTAGTTATTTTGAGCATTTTAGAATTATTTTTGTAAAGGGTGATTTATGGCCTTTATTGTCAGGGCCCTAGTATTTAATCCTACACATGATATTAGATTAAGGGGGGTGTTGGAGTCATTATCCCAAACACACATCATTATTTGGCTTATTTGGCCTAATTTACCACTTATCTTAAGTTTTTGACTCAAACATGTGACTGCATCATCAACTTGATCTCCTCCTTCAATTAGGGAGCCTAACTAAGTCTTCTCCTTCAATCAGGGAACCTAACTGAGCCTCCTCCTTCAATCTAGGAGAAAATATGGGTTGATCTACATGACATATGTGCCCCATTTAATCAACCAGAGGTTGTTTCATCTACGTTTTAGTTAAACTGAAGTTGTAAAGGCACCTTCCTCATTATTTTTCCTATTTTTTGTTAAAAGTAGTTAACTGGAGTGATTAAAGGAGCCTTCACCTACCTTTGGTGCCTCAGTTCAGTTCATCTGAGCTAACTGAAGTCAGATAGACATCCTCACCTACTTGTTGGCATGAAGTTGATTTCTATTCAGTTAGACTTAGTCTAAACCGCCTCTGAGTCAATTAGAGTCAATTATGTTGAGTTAAGCCGTTAATTGATGTGTCAAGTGGTGTCTAACTAACATCTAAGCTACTCTCATGCACCCAATTTGAATTACCTCTCATGGATTGGAATTGAATGGATTTGTATGCCATTGTATTGAATTGTAATCTATTATTCTTATTAATGATAAGAAAATATACAGCTGCAAGTATTTTTCCATTTTTAATTCCATTTCTTGAGTAAAATTGATCTATTGAATTTATAGTAAGTTTATATCTTGGTTCTTAGATTTTTGTTCCTCAATTTTATAACAAACAATCGATTTTTTCTCGAAGAGACCGTAGATAGCAACTCAAAGTCTCTTAATTTGATTTGAATCTCCAAAGAGATCTGATACCATGTGAAAATATGATTCCCACTCAGATCTAGGAGCTAAGGGAATCCTCACAACTCAAGGAATTCACAATCTATGCAGAAAATAACGAAAAGAGAAAAATTAACACATATGAATATGTATGGAATCAATTGATTGGCAATATCTAAAGTTTCTATTACTATCCAACATTTAAATATGTATAAAATATTTTTATAATACAATATGATATAATCTATATCCTTTGGAGGAAAATTGGATGCATATATGTGGCAAGCTTATATTGGACCTCAAACCTGCCTAGGTGGACCAATGAGCTCTCAAACAACTTCAAATGGTCACAAATGGCCATGTGAACGTGGATGAAGCATGATAGGACATAAATGAGGGTATTTTAGGCGTGGTTGAGTGCATGGGTGAGTGGGACTAGCTCTATGCAGCAATTAATGGTCCAAAAGAGCCAAAAACACCCAAATACCATGCCTTGGCGCCTCCGGTCAATCGATTTCCTTGTTTTATGGAGTGGGAGTGCACCAAGGACTGAACATGCATAAATGAGGGTACACGTGTCTCCATAATGGTAAAATGAGGGTGCGCGAGTGCATTAATGAGTCCAAAACACCAAATACCTTGCTAGACCAACATAACCAAGGTTCGGACCATATGACATGAGTGCAAAAAATTAAGTTGTATGCGACCATGGTACTAGGTAGTATGATGCTCTAACATTTAGACGTTTAATAATTGTTTGGAGAAGAGAAGAAAAGGTGGAGATCAACCTCTCCATGTGAAGTGTCGATCTCACATCCATTATTATTAAAAAGGTAAAAATATGATTGAAAC
This sequence comes from Pseudotsuga menziesii, assembly GCA_001517045.1. Taxonomy (NCBI): domain Eukaryota; kingdom Viridiplantae; phylum Streptophyta; class Pinopsida; order Pinales; family Pinaceae; genus Pseudotsuga; species Pseudotsuga menziesii. Next base: position 68,801 of record LPNX010167085.1, on the reverse strand, counting down.
TCCGTTAATGATAATAAAGGAAAGGATCATAAAGGAGTGTATCAAACTACTTCTATGTTTCATACCTATGCAAAATATGTATGTTTGTATTGTTAATCTTTATAGTTTTAGAGCCTATGTAGACAAAGAAAATGTGAATTGTTATTCTTTACTTGTGTTTGGTATTATAGTCATGAAAAAAACTAGGTGGATGGCCCTTTGGAGGGGTGACCTCTTCAAGGAGGGAGCCAACCCCAATGATTTCTTCTTTTCTTTAGAAATTTAATAACCCTGCATAGATGGGTGGAGACCTCTTAGAAAAGAGTCAAGTTTATCTAACTAGATAATTGTTTTTTTAGTAGGATGAGAGGCCTCTGAGAAGATATATGAGTCTACTCCTTATGCTTATTACTGTAAAGAAAATATGGAAATTTGATGTTATAGTGAGAGGATGGGATAGCTTCTCCATAAGCCAAACCCAATTTAACAAAGGTTTCAAGGTGGTTCTTTGGGGAGGACTCCATGCCTATATTTTATATCTGTAACTACTCTCCCTTATCCTATTTTGGAAGGAGGTATTCACTGTAATGATTGGCTCCCCTTAATTACCCTCTTAAATATGAATCTTCAGAAGTTAATGTATGTAACTTTGTGTTTTTGGAGTATGGTACTCTATGGGAATCCATAATCTGAGTTTTGGTTTCATTACTATTAGGATCATGAAGATTTGGTTTCTAATAGAAGTTGATAATTCTTATATTATTGTTTATTACTTTTTCTAACCGTTGTGTGTATAAAACTTATTATATATTGTAAGTGCAAAATATATGACCTAAGGAATGCAAAGAATTTAATTCAACACGTGCAATAAGTGTTACTATTCATTATTGGTTGGTAGAAGAGAGTCTTATAACGAGTTATAAGTAATATCTCTACTAATCCATGTGTGAATGGAAAGGGTCGATAGTTTACCATTACTTAAAATAAAATAAAAAAATTACTTTATGAACTTGAGTTACTGCTAAAACCAAAACTTAATGTCGAGTTGATATCAAGGATTAGTATGGAAACTTATCCGAAGAATATTATCAAATGGTTTATGAAGGAGGGATAATGGAAGTCTAGGAAGTTATAATTATATTCTTTTGTAATTTTCACATGGGATAGTTAAATGAAGAGACTTCCATTTATTTTAGATGATATTTTCCACGTTTAAAAGGAAGGCCTTGTAATAAGGCTAAATAGTAATTTGTAAATATTCTAGTAAGTTATATTTATAGTCTTTTGTAAATTTCACATGGGATAGTTAAATGAAAAGACTTCCATTTATTTTAGATGATATTTTCCACGTTTAAAAGGAAGGCCTTGTAATAAGGCTAAATAGTAATTTGTAAATATTCTATGTGAAAGAGAACTTGTGGAAAAAGGAAAATAAATCGAAGAAGTTGTGTTGCGGAATTGTAACCCTTTATGTTGAAGAAATTAATAAAAGGATTAACAATTTTTAGTGGGTGTAGCCCCAAGGTTGTGGTGTGCCACATATATTGGTGTCTCTCTTGCATTTATATATTATGTGTTTAATACTTTGTACACAAGAAACATATTGTTATCATTAACAATTGATGATTACTAGGTGTTACTCATTGTAGATATGTAATCATACATCGATAAAATATTCTCACATAATAAGCATATAGTTAAGTATATTTTGTTTGGAAACCTACTTTGGTAGTTAAATGATTCAATACCCATTAGTTAATATTTTGATTTCAAGATAGAGAACTAATATCTTGACTGAAAGGTAAAGAATTAATAGCTTGTAAGATATTGTTATTATGGCACAATATTATTGTAGAGTGATAGTAATGCTTCAAACCTGTAGAGAATAAAGTATGGAGAAAGAGTTAAGATAATATTTAATATTGTGATTTTATGAAGTGTGATATGTTATTACCATTAGTAGAGTAAATGAACTAAGAGAAGCAAATCCAATTTGTTTGCACACAATTTGGAAGCAGTGCATATTAAGCAAACATGGGTATCAATCTAAGAACCTTACTATGTGTATGAATGTAAGGATGTTCCTTATTAATGATGAATGATAATCATTGGTACTAACAGTCTTGGGTACTTAAAATATGTTTAAGGAAAATTCCACCTAAATAGTAAGATGAAAGTTGGGTGTTTTACAAATGGTATCAGAGCAAGTTCTCAATACTTGGACATAATGGACTCGCCTTCATAGTGGTATGTTGTAAACCTTGTGAAGGATTTATTATTTGAATATGATACTTTATTTTCACTTCTTTCCATGCACGTTATAGAAAGGATATTGTTTTAATGTTATGATTTTCAATTACATGAATTAGTTTTCTTAGAATCAGGTGATTGAATGCATGAAGCAAGATGCAGAAACTCAAATGCTAGAATATGAATGACTTGCGAAGATTATGCTAGAAGAGTACAAAGCATAGTGAGGTTAGCTATGATAAATGACTATTGGATATATGGTGTTAAAGATGATTGAAACTAGCTTAAACAGATTAATGTGTAATCAAACTACACGAAGTAAGGAAAGAGTTATGCTTAGTATACTACAAGAGAAACTCAATGAATAGTATATGTTAGTAGAGATAATTGATACAATAGTGTAAACATGACTTTGATTTCCTACAAGATTGTGTATATTATAAATGCACAAGGATTGTGCATTCTATATTGTTTTGGTGTTTATAATTTTATATTTTGTTTAAAGTTACACTGATTAAAGAAAATGTGATGTAAATAACCCTTGTATAGGTTGTTAGTGTAAAGTACAAGTACACTTGGTGACAAGATACTTTGCAAAAATGAAGCGAAGATAATGAAAATTGGTAAGTTAATTAAAGCTTATAAAATGTTAGATATGAGTTTTTCTTAGGGAACGTGTCTTTGAAAGCTACATTTCAGTGCAGTTACGACTAAGTTGTCGAAAAAAATAATGCATTGATATTATTAAAGTACATCTTGTTGCAGAAATATTTTATGAGCATCCAAATAGGAACTTGTTATTATATAGTTTACTATATGAGATTATGATGCAACTTATTTATGGAAAGAAGGTGTGAGCAAAGAATGCAGGTGTGCATGGTTGCAAGAAGCACCGTCAAATTGGAAATCAGTAATTCGAAAGAAAAAGAGAAATTCCTTGATGGGAAAGGTAACATCTAGAATCTGTATGATTCCTTGATTATTATGAAATCTTAGTAAGATGTTATCATTTAATTAAGTGATTGCATTTATGGAAAAACATAGTTTAGAAAACTTGATATGCCAGGAATATACTTTGTAAGAAGTTTTGAAATTTCATATTGAAATACTTGAGTGTGGTAACCATGGAAGTTTTTAAGAATGATTAGTTTCCATATATGGCATATATATGATAAGGTAATTGTTTCATATAATTTTTTAATGGCTTTTGCGTGCATAGATATTAGAAGTACCAAGTTACGTAGGTGATAATTTCTTGTTAAACATATTGGATGTATAATGTTGTGACTCAAGACTTAGTTAAACATGCCTTGATCTTGAGCAGGTAAGCTGTGGAACATCAAGATTATTGAGTTACCATGTGGATATGGTGTTGATGCGGTGGGCTCAGGAACATCAAGAATGGTCATAGTTATTAAAGGTTTAGTTTGATGTGGATATAGTAGGCTCTAGAAACATCGAGTATGTTCAGTGATTATTAGAATATTTCACGTATTTAATATTTATTTTGCAAAAAGTGTGGAAATTGAACCAGGTGATAGATTAATTTTACTCACAACAATTAACAATTGATCATGCAAAATCACTCACAAAGAGACTAAAAATTGGAGCTGAACACTAAACTGTATTAAATCAGTGTACAATACCCAACCCTGTAATAACATAGGTTGCTAAATAAATAACATACATCAGGGATTTGAATGCATGAGGATCAATTTGAATCTAGCATAAAGAAGGCTTACTAAAAATAAGCAAATCCCCCATAGGTGTAAAAAGATGATCCCAAATCTGTCATGGAGCTCACAAATTAGCAAAATGGCTTAGGCAAGCTAAAGAGTGGTGGAATGGAATCT